>CAUYRT010095346.1:0-179410 GCA_963574885.1 Lepilemur ruficaudatus
TTTTTTTTTTTTTGAGACAGAGTCTCACTCTGTTGCCCGGGCTAGAGTGAGTGCCATGGCATCAGCCTAGCTCACAGCAACCTCACACTCCTGGGCTCAAGCGATCCTTCTGCCTCAGCCTCCCGAGTAGCTGGGACTACAGGCATGTACCACCATGCCAGGCTAACTTATATATATGTGTGTGTGTATATATATATATATATATTTTTTTTTTGGTTGGCCAATTAATTTCTATTTTTAGTAGAGACGGGGTCTCACTCTTGTTCAGGCTGGTTTCGAACCACCTGCCTCGGCCTCCCAGAGTGAGTATTTTATAATTTAATATATAAAAAGTTTATCTCTTGCTGTCATTGCAATTTCTCCTTGTATCGCCTTGTGATTTTGAATATTCTTTTGTTTTGAGGATACTCACCATGCTGTTTCAGAAATGTGCATTCTGCCTTTTCAAGTAAATCATGAATTTGTGCAGAGATTCTGTTAAAGCTCCTGCCTGGCGTCCAGTGTTGTGTGGGCAGAGTGGGCACTCGATGCATTTTCTTGCCTCACGTGCTGTGGTGGGCACAGTGCCATGTGTTCCAAACCGTTTCGTTTTGCCCCTGAACACGCAGCTAGATTATACTCCCCCGTCCCCTCACACCCGGGCTGGGGCCTTGGGTTACGTTTTGGCGAGCGGAATGTGAGCGAGAAGCAACAGGTGCTACCTCTGGGCTTGACCGTACAAATCTGTCCTGCGGGGTCCTCTGCGCGTCCTTCTTGCCCACCAGCCCCGGAGGCCGCGCATTGAGGATGGGGGTCCTAGCCTGGAAGGAGCCCTGGCCACTGAGTGACGGCATGGAACAGAGCAGGGGTCCCCCATGCCTCGCCGTGCACACCGCGCCGGGACTTCAGTGGCCAACACGTTGTGATTAAGTTAGGCTCTGACATTTTGGGGTCTTTCTTTTTTAAACAGCAGCTGGCTTTCCTTATTCACCCGAATGCCTGTGCCAGCCAGCAGCAGTTGGGGAGTTCTCAGTCTCTGCTTTGACTTTCAGATTACACCTTCAAGCAATATTCTCAAGGATACCCAGTTTGATATTCCCTCTATATATCACTGAAGGTTCTGTGGATACAGACAGTAGGGAAAAATATCTGGGTGTCTTAAGCAAAAGGGATTTATTGGAAGGCTGTTGGGGAACTAGTAGAAATGAGGTTCTGCCAAAGAACCAGGCTTGGGGCGGACAGGATTCGGGCAGCTCCGGGGGACCTTGACCGCCGTGCAGCACAGAGACCAGGTGCAGGGTCAGCCTGCCTCAGTTAGTGTCCTGGCTCTGCCACATGCCAGCGCTTGGGCCAGGGCAGGGGATTTAACAGTTTTCTGCCTCAGTTTCCTCATCTGTATGATGGAGTTAATATTAACTTAGCATTATTGTGGGGCTGAACATTGTTGAGATGTGAACAGCACTTGCAGGGGCGTGGTAAACTTCAGCTGTTAATCCACGTCCCACCGCTGGGGTGAAAGACCCTCAGTCCCTGCACCCTCGGATCCCTTTGCTCAAGGTCAAAGTCCCGGGAGGGGTCTCATCAGCCGCACCCTTTCTTGCCGTGCCGCATCCCTCGTGCACTGCAGGGAGGATGCGGTGGGAGGAGCCTCTGTGGATTCCCTCCGGGGATCTCTATGCCTTCCATGGTCGGGAGCAGTCACCTGGATCATCCACCTGACAAGGTGCGCAGAGGGAGACGGAGGGCGCTCTGAGGGACGGGAAATAGAGCCCGAGGAACCAAAAAGGGACAGTCTCATCATTTTCTTTTACAAGTGAATACATGATCTTACATTCTTATCACTTTATTTCCATTCTCTTAATTGCAACCTGTTGCCAAAAGTTGAAATAAAATGAAAGTGTTGAGACAGCCCAGCAGTTGACTTTTGCTTTCTGTCTGGGTGCTCAGTGGAGTGAAGAGCTGTCCCAGCCACGGCCTCTGACGCCGTGCAAACTTGCCACTGTGTGTGTGCTCGCCTCGCGCCTGCCCCAGCATGTGGCTGTGTTGCCGCATGGCGCAGCTCGTGTTCAGCTCCTTGGATGGAAGATGTGTGTTCTTACGAATTACAGGTTGCTCAAAAGCAGAAGTGGAACGAGCGACTGTTGCCTCGATTGCTTTGATGGAAGCAAAAGCCAAGTAGCTGAACTCACCCAACTGCAAGAAAAGTATATAAAGTTGATATAAAGTTTTATTGTCATTCAGCTAGAAACATTTAGTAATTTCTGTTGTGATTTCCCCTTTAACTTATGGGTTATTCCTAAGGGTATTTTTTATTTTCCAAACATATGCTTGTGTTTAGCTGTCTTCTTGCTGTTGGCTTCTAATTTTATTGCATCGTGGTCAGAAAAATGTCCGGACAATGTCAATTACGTAGTGGATTTTGTTGAGATTTCCTAATATATCAGCCTAAATATCGTCAGTGTTTTGCCATTGTACCATATATGCTTAAAAGGAATGTGGATCTTATGTTTTTTAGGAAAGAGATTTTATTTTTAAACATATAATCAAGGTTGGCAGTCTAATTGAAATACAGCTTTTTTCTCTTTGCTGGACCTCTTAAATCCTTAGCATATTAGGGTGACCCTAGACAATGCTGCTGGGACAAGTGAGCCCTGAAATCTTGGTGTTTTACCACCCACATCACAGTCCTGTGCAGGGCAGGGGCTCTCCTTGGGGGACCCGGTCCAACAGTGATGCCGAGATCTTGGACGTTTCCACCTTGCGTAATAATTCTGCCACCTCAGGGTTTTCACCTGTAGCCCTACGGATGGGAAGAGAGAAATCGTGGGGGACTCGCACTTGCTTCTGATTACCCGGGACCAGAAGGAGTGTTTCTTACGTTCCTCCTGGTGGACGTGTGGTCACATGGTCCCAGTCTAACCGCAGGGAGCATGGGGACTGCTGTCCCCCCACACGTTTGGGGGGAGGAGTGGCGCATGCTCGTCTCTTGAGAGCACCCTGCACACTTCTTACTCTTGCTGGAGAGTCGTCTGTCCTTCTGTTTAGCCTTCTCAGTTTTCCTTACATAGTTTCAGGTGCTGTTGTTTGGTGTAGTCAGCTTGATGATTATTCCGTCTTCTTGGCAGAGTAGTCGAGACTCCTACCAGCATGAATGAAAAGTGTTTCATAGGCAGATGAGGTCAGGGAATGTGAATACTTTCAAGGGCCCGTCTACCGCTCCATTTTACAGACAAGAACAACTGAGTCCCAGAGAGAGGAAGTCCTGGATCTCCCTAGTGAGTGGCAGAACTGAGACCAACATTGCGATGGCTTTGCCTCTGCTCTGTCACGTTGTTCTTTCTCACTCTTCTCTCCATTGATTTCTTCACTTGCTCCCTGCAAACCCTCCAGTGCTAAGTACCTAAAGACAGTGATTAATCTGAGCTTCTCAAGAAAGTCCTTTCCTGGTTGGCGTTGAGAACAAGAACTCTCAGAGGATGAACAAATCAAGTAGCAGAACTTCTGTGACTGGCTCCCAAATCAGTCCCTTTACTTTTTCCTCCCTCTCTCCTTCCTTTACTTTTTCCTCCCTCTCTCCTCCCTCTTTCCTCCCTCTCTCCTTCCTCCCTCCCCCCCTCCTTCCTCCCTCCCTTCCTTCCTTCCCAGTTGCAGGAAACACTTACCCTGAGATGAGGCACCTACTAGAGAGGTTCTCTCCACAGTGTTATCTGTTACTCTAATGAGCACGGAGAAAGGAGCGGGGCTGCGCTCCCTCCGCTATAGACTTGACATACACAAGCTCATTATTGCGTATGTTTTATTCAACAAAATAACTTTAATGTTGTAGCTTAAATTGAATTCGCTAAAACATCTTTATCTCCAGTGTAATGTGCCTCAAGTGTCTTCTTGGTGCCTGCGTTTTCCCCAGAATTATAGCGCTGAAGCTGTGGAAATGGTGAAATTACATGTAATCTGCGAAACAATGTGGCTGTAACGTGGCAATTGGCCTTCCGCGTAATTAAAGGAACATTTCCTCATCAGAGCTGTCCCGCCAGAGACCAAAGGCTGTCGTCGTACAAATTATCCACTTAGGAAAACCTTTATTCCCAGTAGCCTATAAAGACCTGGTTATGCAAACAGATTTGCTTATTCAGGAACATTAATCGCTCCTCACCGTTAAAAACTATTCAAGGTGATTGACCTGTAGTCTGTTTCCTCCGTGACCAAGTGACATTTTTATTTTGACGGTGTGGGAGCCTTTTGACTTTTTTTTGCGGCTGGCGTGAAGATACAGGGAAAGCAATTTCAAAAACCAACAACCTGTGTATTCCCAGCGTGTTAATCAATAGAAATCACTTTGGCTGGATTAGGGTCTTGCACCTGGCACAAAGGCTCTTCCAGACAGTGGAATTAGATTTCTTACACTTGATAGGATACCCCCCGAGTCAGATCAGATTCTTGTTTATAGACACTTGCCGAAAAATTGCTCCAGGGTCCGTGCAACAGCTGAACTCCCGCTTTTAGCATTTTTTTAAAAAGCAGCATTAAATGTTTTAATTAAGACCTTCCCAGCAGTTATTTTATTTTGAATATGATCTTTAGATGTGGTCCTGCAAACTCAGCCTGAGGAAACCTCCAACACTTGTGTTATTGGAAGACATCTGATGGTTGGTTGGTTTTAATCATGAATCTCTCCCCTTTATCTCTTCCCTGTGTTCTATTCTCATTTCTCTGCATCTTCTGCAAGGGGGGGATTCACCTGTTCCCAAGGTCCTTAAATATTTATTTCCACTCCAGAACTCTCTGGATAATTCCAGGCTGCTATATCTAATTGCCCGCTGCTCACCAACACTTGCATGCCCAACTCGCACTGACCTCAGCTCAACTTTCCTCTCCGGCCGGGTTCACCAGGTCAGACTCACACCGCCATTCACCAGGCTGCCAACACCTGGGCGTCACCCTGCATCCCACCATCAAGTTAGCTCGCCTCCTCCTGCCATTCACACTGCCGCGGTCGCGTCTCACTTGGTGGGTGGGGGCCCCCTTCCTGGTTTCCTCGCCTCCCGTCTTCTCTCCTCTGGCCAGACTGTTGTTTTTATAGCACAAGGTGGATCATCCCCCTCCTCCTCCAGCCTAGAGACATCTGCTGTCTCCCTGTGTCTACAGGATCAGTGTGGCAGACAGAACCTGTGTCCTGTGGCTCCAACTGACCTCTGCGTCCCTCACTTCTTAAAACTACATCAGTGTCTTTCAGCTCTGGCCTCTCGATCTTTGCTCACGCCCTTCCCTCTGCTGGGAACCGTCTTCCACCCTGTCCCCATTCACCTGGCGACTCCTGGCATTTTCCAGCCTTCACCCCAGGGATGCTCTGCTGGGGAAGCATCCTGACCGCCTGGCGCAGATCGGTGTCTCTTCCGTGCGCTCCCTCTGCACCCGCGTGCCGTCGTCACAGCTCTTCCCACTCGGAATTGGAAATGATTTCTTTTTTTTTGCTGTTTACTTGCCTTATCGAATGGAAGGCTCACTGGGGAGAGCACCCTTGGGTGTTCACCACCGAACCCCAGTGCTTGACGCTGGACTTGATGCTCAGTCTGCTCCAGGGCCGTGGCGCACATGCAGACGTCGCAGGACGTCCGTCTGTTCTAGCGCCTCTTCTGAGCTGGCTTGGGGAAAATCCAGGCGGCACTTCCCGAGGATGAAATGGAACGTTGGCTTAAACCTGGAGTTCTTCAACTTCAGACTTTGTCAGAACCCCCTGGGCAGCTCGTTCAGAATGCAGGCTCTGGGGCCCACGCTCCAAGAGTCGGTGAGCTGCTCCATTTTCAAAACATGTCCAGAACCCAGCCTGTCTTCAGCCCCCGCCAGGTCTGAGCCGCTGTGGGCCCCCACCCGCGGCATCTCCCTGATGATCTTCTAGCTAGCCTGCCCTCCTACTGTCTGCACTCCACAGCGTAGGCAGGGGTCAGGTCACGTCGGTTCTCCATTCAGGACCCCGCCACGGCTCACATCTCGCTCAGAGTCCCGACTATAACTGACGTGACGCAGCCTGCAGCAGCCTCCTCTCTGCTCACTCTCTCCTCTTTAGCTGTGACAGCCTCTTTGCTGTTCCATGTTCATGTTGGGCCTGCTTCGACCCCAGGGCCTTTGCACTTGCTGTTCCCTCTGCCTGGAGCACTGTTCCCCCAGATCCACACGGCTCCATCATTCCCTCAGCTCTCTGCGCAAATGTCACCTCACGGGGAGCCCTTCCCTGCCCTCCCTGTCTACAATCCCAAACCCACAGCCCCTCCCACAGCCTGTTTCCCTCCTTGCTTCATTTTCTCCCTTGCGTTTATCTCTGACGCACAAACACTTAAAGTCTTTATCTTATTTCTTTTCCGTTCCTCTCACTAGGACGTCAGCTCTGTGGGGCAGAGCGTTTGTCTGTTGTGCTCACTGCTGTGTCCCCAGCACCCAGAGCAGCGCTTGGCGCGTAGCACGTCTCCTATAAACATCTGTAAAGTGCACGACGAGTCCCAGGATCTGCATCTTTTTAAAATCGTGGTAAAATACGCATGACGCGCAACTCACCGCTGAAACTGTTTGAAAGCACCAAATTCCGTGTCATTAGGTACGTTGAGCGTTGTGTGGCCAGTGCCACTGTCTAGTGTCAGAGCCTCACCACCCCCAAAAGAAACCTGTTCCCATTAAGCAGTCTCTCTCCCAGCCGCCCTGGGCAACACCAGTCTGCTCCTGTCTCTGTGGGTTTGCTTATTCTGGACGTTTCGTTTAGATGGAATCACACAGTACGCGCCTTTGTGTCTGGCTCTGTCACTCAGCACGATGGTCTCAAGGTTTGTCTGTGAAAAGGAACCTGCGTTTTCCCTATTTTCTAGGGATTTTGATGCGGAAGGTCTGAGCACCCCCCACCTGCCCCCACCTTTCCCTTTCTCTGCTGTGCAGGTGCCCTGGGGACGGGACTGCTGCCTCAGGCGTCCCTCTGTCTCCCTTTTGTTTTCACACCTTGGCTGCTTCACACTGCACCTTGATCCGAATCCTTGGGCTTCTGTCCGCATCGCTTGCCTCTGCTGGAAGGGCCACACAGACGGCAGGTGGCTGCCACCAAGGCTCCCCCCGCCACCTGCTTTAGCTCTCTGAGGCCATCGGCCTGTGTTTTCTAAGCCCTCAGGAGTTGGTGGCTTCTCCACCGCCCTGGGCAGGATGGTTTCAAACCCTGGCTTGGGGGGAAGAAAGAGAGATGTCAAGTCCCAGCCCCACCACTCGCTGCCTGTGTGGGCTCAGGTTAGTCGCTCAACCTCTCTGAAACCAGTTTCTGCCTCTGTTGAGCAGGAATTGCAAAGGTGCCAACCTCGCAGCGCTTCCCGAGAACTGGTTTCCAGGTCCCTAACAACCAAAGCAGATGACAACGAGGCTGTAACCTGCAGCTGGGGAAAACGACTTCCTGGCCGCACGCGGATCCCAAGATGCTCCACTGAAATCTACCCTGAAACCTGTTTTCTCATCGAAGTTCATTGTCACCCGGGGGCTTACGGGAAGGGCTGGCAACCATTTAGATAGCAGAGGTGCTTGAAATGTCAGCCGAGAGTGGAGTGGTTGACAGATGGCACCTCTGAGCGCAGATGAACATGGAGAGAGAAACTCGGCCCTTGGGGAAGATGTGCTGAGCCCAGGCTGGCGGCCACGCCGGAACCGGGGCTTTTCCTGCGCGCTCTTGCGTCGATGCAGCCAGAAGCTTCTGCTTTCCGAGCCTGAGCAGAGCCACGTTCCTCTGCACGTTGCTACTCTGCAGCAAATGTTTATTCCTGTTGCATTGATTAAAAGCGCTTACTGCAGGGGTTTGAGGGGAGCGGTGACAGCGTGAGTTATAGCTCTGCCGCTGCTCGTGGAGCCGGCCGCTCTGCACCGCTGTGCAGGGGTGTTCTGAAAAGTGGCTCAGTTCGCTGGGAGCGACTGGTGTAAATGCTGCTGCCACGACATCTTGCAGCCTGAGCAGGGCCGTATTTGCAGAGCCCTCAAAGCAGGACGCTCGTTCAGACTTAGAAATGAGCTTACTTTCCTCCCTCCTCCGCCAACTCCACCCGCCTCTTTTCCCCAGGTCTCTATCCAGAAAGGCTGCTAGCAACAAAGTTGCCCAATACCCTTCCCTACTGGCTTCTTGCAACTGGTGCTCAGCAGGGGGTAGGAGGAAATCCTTGATAGACCAATTTATAGCACAGTTTGGAGGACTCAGGCTACCCCAGCCCCCAGCGGAGGTGTTTGCATTTTTAAATTGGTTACTAGTTATCTCAAATGAGTTTCTAATTAGTAGAGCTTCAGGCATCCTAAGGAAATGAAGTGAAAATATGTAAATATCGCGGGGGGAGACTCCCTCCCCTATCCCCACCAGCCAGTGGCTTTCACATTTCCCAGCTTCTTTCCTTCAATCCAGTGATTCTAAACTCTCATGGGGCTCTGGGGGTGGCATGTTGGGGGTGGTTATTTTTAAGTTGGGTTTGTAAGTTAGGACAGCTTGGTGAGGTCGTGCAACATACTGTTTGCTGTGGCAGACTGTATTCTCTGCAGATGGCCACAATATCATCTCCCGGCCTGTGGATTCTTCTAGAAGCTTGTCACACACATACCCATGGAGAGGTGGAGTACAAGTCCCTTCCTCTTGCATCTGAGCAGGCTTGAGATTGTCTGCACACATAGGATGTAGTGGCCGTGGCTCTAGGCGACTTCGGAGGCTAAGTTAGAAAAGGCTACCCGGCTTCCTCCTGGTTCTCTTTGGATGCTCACTCTGCGAGCCCAGCCACCATGCCCTGAGGAAGCCCAAGCAGCCTGTGGCAACACCCACGGGAGAGGCACTGAGGCCTCCGGCCCTTGGCCCTGGCTGAGCTCTCGGCTGACACTGACTCAACTCTTGCAGCCAAGTGAAAGGTTCATTTTGAGACACTCCTCCAGACTCCGGGGAAGATGCCCCCGGTGATGATCTGAGGAACAGAAGGAGCGCTTCTTGTTGAACTCTGCCAAAAGAGCAGATTCATTAGCAGGACAAACGACATATTTTTTAAGCCACTACATTTTGGGGTGGTTTGCTATACAGCAACAGATAACCACGACCTCTACTTTGCATAAAGCCCCCACGGAGCAATTAAGAGGACTCTGGAGTCAGAATGGGTGGGTTCAAAGCCCCCCTCCACCCTGCATAATTTAGATGACTTGTGGCAAATTCCTTCAACTCCTTGTTTCTCAAATTCCTACCTGTAAAATGGGATGATAATAATAGCATCGACCTCATGGGTGCCAGGAGGATACACATAATTTGGATGGGTGGTTCTATCCGATGCGTGTGAGTTCCTCTACAAATATTAATGGAAAGCCAGTTACATGCCAGGCCATGCTAGGTCCTGGGGATATGGTAGTGACAAAATAGCCATGGGCCCCCTCCTGGGGCTTACAGTCTAATGGGGCACATGAACCTTTAACAAATAAACAATAGGTCAACGTATGGTGACCAGTTGTGATGGTTTTTCTGAGCAAGTGACACTTAGGCTGAGGCCTGGATGAGCGGTGGGCGTTAGCCAGGTGGACACTGTGTGCAAAGGCCCTGGGGTGTGGAAGAGAGGACTTGGATTCCAAATCTGGACCTCTCTGAGCATGTCGCTACCTTGCATCTTTCCTCAAGCATCCATCACTGTGCCTTCCTAGCAAGTGTCTAGATGATTTCTGCTTCCTTTTTATAGACTTGCACCAACACCCATTGTTTGAAATATCCTTAGGAATACTGGCTCTGAAAACAAAACACAACAAACAGAGTCGCGTGTATCAGTCAGGACTCTTGGCTGCAAGCAACAGCAGCCCACTGTGTCTATGTAGCAAGAAGGGAGCTCCCTGGAAGGTTCCTGGGGGCTCACAGATTGCATAGGGGGGGTTGCAGGACCAGGCTTGAGGAGTGGGCAGGAGTGTGGGAGGGCTGGAACCAGCCAGTTGGAGCTATTCATTGGGGTAGAATCGACCTCTGTCTTTGCAGCCCTCTTTCAAGAGTCAAACCCTGGCAGCAAGAGTATGATTGGCTGAGCCCAGGTCTGGTGTGACCTCCTGGGGTCCCAGGGAAGATCTAGTCCCTTTGGTTGCATGGGTGTTTGGGGAGTGGGTTGGCAGGGGGGATGGTCTGGGGATTTGCTCCCGGCCGAGGACTTCTCAAAGACAGATCAGGACGCTAACCGGGGTTGCAGTTACAGAACAACAAATGTTCACTCTCACATCCTTCTTGGAACGGTTTCCATGGAGAATAGGAGTGTGGCTGTGTCCTTGGCCACCCTGGCTTCCTGGAGGCAAGCAGTGACCCCAGAATTCATTTCTGTGCTGTTCTCCACCTACCTCTCCTGATGGGAGGCTCCACTAGGTCTGAGGTCTCCGGCCGGCTGGGGGGTGAGTGCCAGCCTCCTTCCCAGGCAGTGGCGCTGCGCGAAGATGTTCTCACATGACATCACCGCTTTGGACTCCATCCTAATTCACTTGTGGCTTTTATAGCCTTGGCTTTCTGACACGAGTGTCCAGCATTTGTCATTTATGGGACACGGCACGGCCTCAGGGCTGGCCTTCCTCGTTTCTTCTCTGCACTTTGATTTTGTTGGAAGTGAGCCAAAGTGCACTCTCCCTTGTGCCCAGTGCACTGACCTTGGCCCTGAACTTGAGACGGACAACTGCGGCCTTTGCCCATATGGGTTTGGCCATGAGGCACTCGGGGTGGGCAGACGAGGAAAAGCGGGCAGACTGAGCAGGAGTGGGGCTGGGGAATGCAGTCGGCTTTAGCAGGCGAGCAGTGGGTCTGACATTCTCTGTGACTGTGTGCAGAGGGGCCAGGGGAGCATGGGGGAGCTTTGGGCTGCTGATGTCCGAGGTGGTCCTGTCATGGGGGTGGGGCCAGCAGCCACTATTTGGAAAGAGTGCTCATCCTTGATCGGATTTCGGTGGTCTGAGAACTGGGGAAAATTTTCCGTCAGTGCCTGAAGGTGGGGGTGCGGATCGCAGAGCCCACGCCTGGGGGAATCTCGGAACAGCGGGGGAGGGGAGCGTCCCAGCATCGCAGCTTTGGAGTCAGAAAGATCTCGTTCGGAATCCTGGCGGTGCTGTTAACTCGGTGGAAGTGACTTAATTTCTCTGACCCTTAGTTCTGTCTGTAACATGGAGACAAAAATAGAATCCATGCTTCATACTGTTATTGCAAGCATTAAACGGACGGATGTTTGTTAAGCTCTTAGCACAGTTCCTGGTACCTAGAAAAAGCTCCAGACATGACGGCATTGTTAATAAAGGCTGGGGAGGCCGTGGCTCGAGGGGCATGCAGGTGGGTTCCCCGGCCCATCCCAGGACCACCACAAATAATCCTACAGCAGCGAGGTGGCATCTAGGAGCCACAGCTGGTACACCTGACCCCACAAGGGTCAGTATCTCTAATACCCAGCCTATGGCAGCGATTTCCCCCTGAAATAGCTGTAGTGACAACCCCATCCTCACAGGCGGTCCCCTTTTCCCATTCTTCTTTGAAACTCCTCTCCTCTGGGATCCTCGGACCTTTCCCTCTGCCCAGAGTCTTTGGATACCCAGCTCGTTTTCCTGCCTCCCTGGGGGCTGCTTCTCCTCCCATTGGCTGATGGCACCCACCAAGTGCCAAGCCCGTGTTCCCAGATTCCCAAGCCCAGGCAGTGCGAGAGGGGTGATCAGCTGCTTCCGATTGCCCGGTGTCCTGGGTGGGGGTGGAGTCTTCCCCAGTACCTGCAGCTGAGGAGGATGGAGGGGCAGGGACCAGCAGCCTTTGTTCTTGGCTGGTAAGAGTCTTGGTCTTTTAGATCAGAGTGTTCTTTGGAATGTCTGTTCTTAGGCAGAGGAAAGTTGGAGGAGAGAAGGGAGGTCCGTCAGCCACGCTGGGTGTAGAGGATCAGTTAAATTATGTGAACCTGACTCCAGGAAAGGCCAGCGTGATGGCATCTTGTCCTCGTGTCTCATGGGTATTCCTCCAGGGTTCTGCCTCGAACTCTCTGCAGCAGAAGAGTGTGCGCCGGTCGGCGCCACAGAGCACGGGGCAGCTCACTCGTGCCACTCTCTCCCTCCCTCTCATCTCTCTGTCTCAGCTTCTTTCTCCCTGCTGTGGCTCGAACTTTTGCACATGGTGAGGGGCTCGGCAGAGGTCTCTTGGCCATTCATGCTTATGGCTTTGTTGCCAGGAAGAAAACGGATTTCTCCCTCCCAGCTCCTGTTTGAAAACTCCCAGGGAATAGTTGCCATTGGTCCTTTTGGGTTACTTTTCTACCCATAGGCCAGGAGTTTGAGATACTGCGATGGACCCCTTGAGTCCCAGGGGTAGGGTTCGGTGCATCCCTAGCAGGGCGGTGGGGGCACAGATGAGGCCCCCAGGAGGAATCACCGTGAACTGAGCCCACACAGTGGGAAATTCTCACAAAGCTATCTCTAATGCACTGACTTCTTAGCCACTTCAACTCCTCTTTGGAATAAGACAAGGCACAAATACATTCATCAGTAAAATATATGGTGTTGTTGTGGCAGAAATGAGTGTGAAGTTAAAATGAAGAAACCCACAATGAGTTACCAGTAGGCAGGAAATGACAAATACATCAGTTCTGCCTTATTGTTTTTGATTATTTGTAGATTTGAAGGCGTGAGCGAGGATGCGATTGGGGTGAGGGCGGGTTCATAGGCTCTCAGCCTGGAGAGAATGCGAAAGTGGAGACCCGGCACTTCCAATCACCGTGGGACTGTCTGTGCAAGCCACAAATATGCAGAGGATATGAGCAGCGCGGCCGTGAGAGCGAGTGATCCGGGACCGGGAATGATCTAGATCCGCACACCACACGGGGCGTGTGTGGGTTGGCGTTGTCCGGAGAGACCGAACCAGCAGTTCTCGTATTGGTGTATGAGACGGGATTTATTCGGGGAATTGGCTTGTGCAATTGTGGAGGCTGAGAAGCCCCACAACAAGCTGCCTGCGAGCTGGAGACCCTGGGGTGCCGGCAGCCCGGCTCGGTCCAAAGCTGAAGGCCTCAGAACCTGGGAAGCCGCTGGTGTAGCTTTCAGTCCAAAGCTGAAGGCCTGAGAACCGGGGACTACTGGTGTAAGTCCCGGAGTCCAAAAGCCAGAGAGCGGGGAGTTCTGATGTCCAAGGAGAGGAGAAGGAGCTCTGATGTCCCAGCTCCAAGAGACAGAGAGAGACACATTCACCTTTTCTCTGATTTTGTTCTATCGGGGTCCCCAGCTGACTAAACTGTGCCCACCACATCGAGGGCGGATCTTCCATCTTTAGTTCACTCAGACTCACACGCTAATCTCCCCTGGAAACACCCGTGCAGACAGACCCCAAAATAACGCTTCCTCTGGGTATTCCTTAATCTAGGCAAGTGGACACTTACAGTCAGCCATTATATGGGATGCCGCAAGTTATAAGTACAGTCAAAATATTACATTTGAAGTCCTTGTATAGAAATATTTTGGAAATATGGTTCTTTTCTTGTTTGGACAACTCTGCATCACCCTAGAGAGTGGCCCGCGTGGCTTTTAGCTTAATAATATACAAGGTGGGTGGTGTTTGCAGAGGGCGAGGCAACTTGACTACACAGGCCGTGCCACATGTTTAATTAACTATTGATTTGTAGGATTTGTGTATTGAGGTTAATCAGGTACAGCAAGAACAGATAACTTTACTTGGCTTCCTTTAAACTCAAGTATATAAATCTAATGTGGGCTGACTGTATATTAGAAACAGAACTGTTTTTTTTTTTGTCTAGAAGTAATCAATGCCGCCTCAAAGCTGAGAATAACAAGCACAACTCAACTTTCTTCTGTTTGTGGGAATCGGTGTTTTATTTTCTTCTCGGGTTATGGAGCAAAGGGGACATATTTCTCTTCCTTGGAAGAGCCTCGCTGTGTATTGTGAGCAACAGCCCTTCCCGTGGAGGGGATGGTGCCGTATTTTCCCAAGCAGGAGTCACCTTGCGTTCCCAGAGATAGCTGGAGCTGAAGTGCGAGGATTTGTCAGGGAAGAAATATCGTTGAGCTTCCTATTAACTCAGGAGTATCTTCAGGTTAAATTTGAAGGTCTAGTGACAAGGCTGAGAAAAATACACCAAGTGAGACACCTTGGTGAAAGATGACTGTTTCTTGATAGCAGACGTGTGAAGCTACGATTGCATTTGTCACGAGTGTGGGATCCAGGAGAGAATTGTAACCACCTGGTTCATTATCTGGCGGTCTCCCAAAGGATCTTGGAGCTTACATCTTTCCTAAATCAAAACAAACAAACAAACGAACAAACAAACAAATGAGCATCTCACCTGGCTGTACTTTTGGAATTTGGGAGTGGTTGCAGTTCTTCATGCCTGGGCAAAGAAAAGCTAAGAAGAGGGAGCCTAAGGCATTAAGGTGTTTTTTTTTTCTTGCTACTCCCTAGAAGTTTTGGGGCCTTCTAGTATCAGTGTTTGTGACCTTCTCAGAAACCTTTCTGATTTCCTGGATTCTTCAGATGCCGCTTGTTGGCCACTAGGTGCAGAGGGCAGGGGAGCACCTCTTCCTTTGGCAAACCACCCTCTCCCACTTTCAGAATCATCTTGCTTAGTGTATGTGGTTGGGAGTGGCCACATGACCTAGGGTTGTCCAATCAGAGGGCTCAATCCTGCTGGACACATTGATTGGCTCAGAATGGGCATGTCATAAGAATGGACCAATCATGGTTTTCCATGAGTCTTTTCTCAGAGGCTTTGGGGAGATGCCTTTTCTTCAGCTGGCATCGAGAGCTGTGTGTAGAACATAGTTTTGGGGCTCTGAATTGCCATTTTGTGTGCACCCAGATAAAGCTTGTCTGGTAATAAAGCCAAGTAGAGCTGAGGGATAAAGAGAGACCCACAGAGAGCCCTGCTGGCATTATTTGAACCTAGATCCAGCTAAGCCTGAAGCTAGAACCATCCCCTCAAAACATCCTAGGTACGTAAGTCAATAGCATTTTCATGTAAGCTAGTTTGAATCCTGTTTCTGCTACTTATAAGTCAAAGAATCATAATGCATATATTGGTTAGGTGTGGAAAGCTTCAAACGTATTACTCAATCTAGAGAAAGAGGGTGGTCTCAACACATAGGGTTAAAAACATGGCACTGAATTGTGTTCATTAAAACAAAAATATCCGGTAGTTACAGTTAGAACATTTCTCACCAAAACTAAGAGGGTGGTGAAAGGATATGGCAAAAGTGTTCCAAAGACCTCACCTTATTGGGGAGGGAGAGGCAGGCAGAGGAGGAATGGAAACATTTTGGTGAGGGCCATACTTGTTTCCATAGAACGGTAGAGAAAAGTTTACGAACACTTGGAAAGGGAAAGTTAATTCCTAAATGGAAAAGGGGACAAATAAAAATTTGATCCAACCAGGGGGAAAAAAAAGAGAATAAAGGAATATAAATAACACAAATGCAGTATTATCAAAAGATCAAAATCAAGAATATCACTTACATTAAATATAAATGTATTATACTTTTTTTCATTAAAAGACAGTGACTGTCAGTTGGAGTTAAAAACCCAAACTCCAGTTTTTATTTTTGTATCAGTTAAATAATACTGCATGACAAACCACCCCAAAACTCAGTGGCTTGAAACAATAAGTATTTATTATTGTTCATGAGCCTGCTGGTTGGGTTAATGGTTTCTTCTGATCTTGTTTGGGCTCATTGATGCACCTATGTTCAGCTGTGGGTTGGGTAGGTAGCCCTGCTTATCTTGGCTGGGTTCTGTCTTGTTTTGGAGATTGGCTGGTGGTTATAGGATGGTCTAGAATGGCCTTGGCTGGGATAACCAAGCTTTCCTTCATGTGGAAGGGCTAGTGGGGCTTCTTCTCATGGCAGACAAAAGGAGTATAATGGAGAGAGCAGATGTGCACAAGGTCTCCTGAGGCCTCTGCTTTTGTTACTGGAACACCATCACTTTGGCTCCATCCTATTTGTCAAAGCAAGTAGCAAGGCCAGCCCAAATTCAAGGTGTGGGACATGGATACAGTATCTTGTTGGGAAGAGTGGAAAGTTACATTGCATGTGGTATGAATAACGGAAAGAGTGCAGAACCGGGGTGGTTGTTGTGTCACTCTATCACAACTACTTACAAGAACCACATTAAAATAAAGCAATAAAGAAGAGTTGAAAATAAAGGGACAGGCAAGAGGTTCCAGAGAAACAGCCCCTGGGGCAGATTGTATTATCCAAAGAGGACCACAAAATATCTTCAATCCATGTGTTCTTCTTGCAAGGAGATGAAACCAGTCCTCCCATCAGGGGTGGGATCTGTGTTCTCTGCCCTTGCATGTGGCCACGTGAGTATGGTGGGAATGTTACTTTTTGACTTCTGAGGCTAGGTCATAAAAGTCAATACAGCTTCCTCCTCTCTCTTCTCTTTCTTCATGAAAGGGACACTTGATCTCAGAACCTAGCTTCCATGTCATGGGGAAGCCCGAGCAGCCCTTGGAGTGAACCACATGGAGGGAAACTGAGGCCCACAGCCCACAACTTCGCTGAGCTCCCAGCCCAGAGATAGCACCTACATGCCATCCATGTGAACAGGCCATCTTGAAAGTAAATTTTCCGTTTACCATGTTGAGGCTGCAGAGAGCAGAGATGAACTGCCCTGCTGAGCTGTGCTTAACTGCAGATTTGTGAGCAAAATAATTATCATTGTTGTGGTCAGCCACTGAGTTTTGGGGTGGTCGTTATGCAATGATAGGTTACAGACACAGGACCTAGAGGAAAAATGGGGTGACCTTACCAAGAGAAAGGGGAGTGGAAACTTGGGGAGCAGTAACATTAGATGTTCACTGTAATGCGCCTGCTTGACTACCAGCCCGGCCATTAACGCCAAAGCTTTTATGTTACACACATTTATTTACTTGATCCTGAATTGAGAGAACTGAATGACATTTCTTGGAGTTTAAAAAGAAAGAAACCAGAGCAAACAAAAGGGAAGCGCTGCTTCACCCAGTGGGCAATAAACTAATAGAACCTTGTCAGTCTGAGAGGTGATGGTGGCTGAAAGCAGTAGGCAGGTTTGCGGAGGGCGTTCGCATGACTGCCCCATATTCCTCATTCCCTCTTCTGATCAATGAAGCCAGGGGCCACCAAACCTGTTCTGTAAAGGGATAGATTGTGACTGTTTTAGGCTTTGTGGGCTACGTTGTCTCTGGTGCAGCTATTGAACTCCGCCATGGTAGTGAGAAAGCCACAGGCAGCATATGAGTGAACAGATGTAGCTCTGTCCTAATAAAACGTTATTTACAAAACCAGGTGGTGGGCTGGATTTCACGGGCAAACTATAGTTCGGTGACCCCTGATACCTGTCACTACCCCAGTGAGTGTTATCCGTTTGGCCAGTGTGTCCTAGGCTTGATCTAGTTATGCTGAAGGGACTTCCATTTCATGCCAGTGGGGAGAGGATGTCTCTGCATCCTGCCAGACACGAACATGGAGCCCCAAATGCCATCACAGCTGTCCTTTCCCCCAGGAGGGGACCCAACCCCAGGATGGAGTACAGATTGAGGTCAGCAGAGGAGAGAGGTGGAAAGAGCCTGGGCTCTTGATGGAATTAAGCACCTGGAGCCTGTCCTTCCTCTGGGCTGCCAATTGTGTGGGAAAACACCTTTCCTTGTGGGGTGAGCCAGCTCAAGTTTGGATTTCCTGTGATTTGAATCCTAAGCAATACAAGGTTCAAATAGACCTGGGTGAAAGTATGGGTCATCAGTCGCTGAGTGGACTTGTGTGGTTTGGGGGACATAGTCTCAAACTTTTGAGGGCAGTGTCACAAGGGGGAGATACACATCCTTTGTGCCACTCCAAACCAGGACTGTGTGCCGGGGTGGACGTTCCTATGATGTGGGAAATGTGCTCAGAGTAGGAAGAGGGTGAATCTGGGACCCTCTGGCGTGAGTGTTGTTGTGAGACCACCCTTCAGTCTTTTGACCGAATTTGAAAGTAACTTACAATTGTCATGAATCCATTGATGAGATGTTTTCTCAAGGAACATCAAAACTGTGGAGTTTTGGCCAACTGATTTAGGTCAAAGGTAGAGAGATAGGCTGGGGATCCCTGGGGTGGGTGGGGGGTGGTCTCACCAGTGCTGGCCCATGCTACTCACTGCGGGGCCTCTTCTATCTCTAAGCCTTGATCCAATCCATGTCTCCCAGTGGATTTCCATGGATTTTCTATGTAGTTTAGGAGAATAGCACATTACATTTTTTTATGCGTGGAAAAATATACATAACATAAAATTAGCCATTTTAGCCATTTTTAAGTGTGCATTTCAGTGGCACTAGGTTCACACTGTGCAAGCATCACCGCTGTCTGGCTCCAGAACATTCTCATCTTCCCAAACTGAAACTCCTTTGCCATTAAACAATAATTCTGTAGTCTCTCCTCCCCCAACCGCCATTCTGCTTTCTGTCTGTGCGCATCTGACTGCCCCCGGTCCGTGATGTAAGTGACATCACACAGTGTTCGTCCTGCTGGGTCTGGCTGATGTCACTCAGCGTACTGTCTCCTAGGCTCATCCTTGTGCAGTGTGTCAGAATTCCACGCCATCCTGAGGTCGAATGATATCCCCGTGCTGTTTACTTTTTTATTTTTATCTTTTTATTTTTTTGAGAGTGGCAGATTTTTAGAGAACGTTTTTTCAGATGCTGGGTTCGGAAGGAGACAGGCACCACGAGACGCAGAGCCCGCCTAGAAGGAAGAGCTGGTCTTGACTCCCAGGGTCTGTTCGATGGCAGCACTTTTGGCTCCTGAAGTTTCTCCTTAACTGCGTCACTTGCTCCTTGCAGCTGTGCTCAAACACGTCACAAGGCAGAGTGGGTAAGAGTGTGCGTGGCCATTTCTTAGCCTTGGGACCTTCGCTGTCTGAGCCTCAGTTTCTTCATCTGTAAATGTTGATAGTGACCGCATGTGTGTGCATGTGTATGTACATGTATGTGTTTGCGTGTGTGTGTGTGTGTATTCAGAAGCACAAATGAGTCATGCTCTGTACAACATTCTGCAACTTCTTTTTTTCATAAACAACATTTCCTGAAGATCTCTCTATGCTGGTACATAAAACTTTGCTCCATTTTTTTTTTGAGACAGGATCTCCCTGTGTCACCCAGGCTAGAGTGCCATGGTTTTGCCATAGCTCTCTGCAACCTCAAACTCCTGGGCTCAAGAGAACATTCTGCCCCACCCTCCTGAGTAGCTGGGACTACAGGTGCGTGCTGCTGTGCCCGGCTAATTTGTCTGAGTTTTGTAGAGACAGGGTCTCACCATGTTGCCTGGGCTGGTCCCAAACTCCCGGCCTCAAGCAGTCCTCCCACCTTGGCCTCCCAAAGTGCTGGGGTTACAGGTGTGAACCACCGCGCCTGGCCTGCTGCGTTTTTTGGTAGCTGCATATACCCTGCTTTACGGCTACTCTGAAGTCGTTGAGCCAGCCTCCCATGGTGGACACGTCTGTTTCGATTGTTTGCTTTTCCAAATGCTGCTGCGCTACAGTTTCCCCGTACGCCACCCTGGCTCATTCGTGCGATTGTGTCTCTAGGATCCGTCCCTGGCAGCGAGGTTGCTGAGCAGGGCTATGTGCACTTAACACGTTGAATGATATTACCAAATTAGACAGTTTAATTTGCGAGTGTGTCTTATTAGGAGGAAATCTGTTAGATTAAGTCCACCCTGTAAATGTTATATTTGAATAGCTCATTTATTAAATTGATCTGTGTTCTGCCTCTTCCCCAGAAGGGCTCAAGGAAGCTTCTAGCAAGAGGCAAATCAAAAGTCTGAAAATAATAAACATACGGAGAAAAGCCAGCATGGTGATGGAACAGCTAGCACTTACTTTGACTGCTCACCCCAAGTGCTCTCTATGTATGAACTCAAGTCAACCCCACTGTCTCAGTAGGAAGGGATTAGACTCTCGATTTTGTAGATGGGGAAACCGAGGCACAGAAGGGTTAGATAATTTGTTCAACATCACGTAGACAGGCTGGATTCAAAGTCCGTCCTGTTACGCATTATGATAGTCTACTTTTCCAAAATCAGGGGTTCTGAGAGGAAGGATGAAGCTGGGCGGACACAGGTCATCATTACTGCTGTGATTCATTTGTTCAGCTCCTGATTCATTTAACCATCCATGTGTTTACTCAACCACTGAACACACGGCTATCGAGGCAGGTCTTTGCCAGGAGCACCGGGAATAACAGTGGACAGAGGACTGTGGAGCCCCTGCCCGTGCTTCACTGCGGAGGTCAAACCGCTTCCGATTGCACCACCCGGACGGAAGGCCGCCCACACTCGGGGAACTGTCGGTCACCCTGCTGGGCCTGATCACACGTTGTTGCGGAGAGTGTGGACTTTCTGAGCCCCCGTCCTCAGCCTCAGCATCCTGGACTTGGTGGCCTCGGTGCGCCATCAGCCAGAGCTTTTGGCCTGGTCGTTGCAACTCATCGAGATCCCATGGGAAGGGGCAGACAGCGCCATACACGTCCTCCTGGGTGCCGCGCTGAGCTGTCACCCTCAGTGCTGCGGTGGGGAGGCCTCAGCTGAGCTGGGAGGCACCTTAGGAGAGTCCCACAGATCCCAGAGGGAGAAGGGGCAGTCCCGGGTTCAGCTTCTTTCCTCCGGTGGGAAGAGTGCTGGCTTTGCTTGGACACCTGATCAACCAGGCTTGGATAAATTGAAGTTTCCAGCCTTAGTTTGTCCACCTGTAAAATGGTCAAAATCAGTGCCATTTCCCCCTTTTCTCCTTGAAATGTGTATGAAGCAAACATAACAACACAGGGAACATTTCCATTCATTTAACAAATATATATTTTTTGGTACCCATGTGTGCCAGGCACTGAACTTGGTGCTGGGGCTGTTGTGACCATCGGAAAGACCAGGCTGTCTGCTCATGAGGTGCACAGGTTAGCGGGAGACAGGTGGAAATCACACAGTCACAACAGAAACGAGAGCAAATATTGAGTGTGCATGACATGCCAGGCATGTTTCTGGACACTTTACGAGTGTCATCTCAGTTAATCCTTACTGCAGCTCCAAGAGGTGGGTGCTTTTTATAACTCCCATTTTACAGGTGAGGAAACTGAGGCACAGAACTGTTACGTACTTGTCCAAGGACCACAGCTGATCAGAGGAGTTGTCCAGGGATTCCTCAGGCCTCTGGCTCCCAAACCTGCATCCCTAAGCAAGACACCATCTTGTGTCTATGCTATAAAGCCATGCAGGAGAAAAAGAACAGGATGGTTGGAGAGATTAATAGTGAGGCCCTAATTTATGCTGGGGTGTTTGGGGAACACTTTTAGGAGGAGGTGGAATTTGAGAAGAGATATGAAGGAAGAGAAGGAGCCAAACTTACAGACGTGGGATGTGTGTGTAGGAGTTGGAGAGAGGCAGCAGGAACAGCACAAGCAAAGGCCCTGGGGTAGGCAGGACCTTGGCTGCATTTGCAGAATGGATAGAAAGCCCCCATGGCTGGCATCATTGAACTGCAGGTGCTCTGGAGACTTGGTACACTGCCTGGAAAATTGGAAAACTGGAAAAGCCCAAGAGAGGTTAGCTTTTGCTGTGTCCTAGGAGACAGAGAACAAGGGAGCCGGAAGATTTCAGGGAGGGCTTGCTTCCCTAAGCCGCTGGGTGAGCACAGAGCATCATCTCAAAGCAATGGCATTAGGAGAAGATCAATCCCATTTGGTCACCTCTGGCCTCCTTCTCCAGGTGTGGGTCCTGCAGGTGTGTGTTCCCTTCACTGGGGAACCCTGGGAGGGCTTTGTGTCCCCCCACTTTGAGGAATTCTCCTTTGTCAAGTTCACTGTGTGCGTTTCCTTTTCCTCCATCGGTCCCCAGATGGGAAGAAGGCAGCTCCAACCTTTCAAAGCTGAGCAAATAAAGCTCTTTTACAATTGGTTCCATTGTAGAGAGAGCATTAGACTGATTTATTCAAATCAATTCTGGGTAAAAGCCATAAAAGAGAGCTTAAGAATGAGCTCGGTTTCCCCAGGAAACCCAGCTGATAGATTAGCACCTGAAGGGGGGCTGGCTTCGGGGGGAGTGGGGGGCAGCTTGCATTCTGCACAGGCTCAGCAAGCATCTTCCGGGGGGACTAACGTCAGACGTGGCTGGGGACACCCCTGCTCCCTGAGCTCCTCGGTGGAGATGAGATGGTCCGGTGCTGCTTTTGTTTGGGCTCTTGAAGGGAAGGAGGCCTTGCACCTTTGGGAACATAGGCTGATGTCACAACTGAAGGATCGTCAGACAGCCTTGCCGGAGCCCCTCCTTCTCGGCAGCAGAAGGGTAGGTGGCTACAACCCAAAGAGCTGGGGCAGCTTGCCCAAGGTGACTCCCAAGTTAGCGGGAGAGCCGGAATTCAAATTCAAGCCTCCTGACTCGCTTGCCAGTGCTGCTTGCTTCGCAGAGTCCACGTTCCAGCTTAAAAACAAACCGAACCAACCGACCGAACAGACGGAAACTGCCCTGACAGTGAGGTCTAGCATTCATCCAACTAAGCCCACGGGCGATTTGTGGAAGTCACTTTCCTTTCCTTTGGTGCTTTGTGCACACGGAGAAGAGCTCATCAGCATTGTCTTTGTAAAAATTCTTTGTTGAGATTGGAAGATAGGGAAAAATAATCTCTAAATTTGCTGTACTCTAATTCACTTAACTTCTCCGGTAGGACCAGTCTCTACTCTTTAAATCATGTTGCTCTTGCATTTTCTATCCTCACACGTACATTTGTTACGTACTGGCTATGTGACTCTGATCAAGTTACTCAGTCTCTCTGAGCCTTGGTGTTCTCAGCTGTGTAATGGGAACAGTGCTCACCTCCAGAGCTGTCGTGACTGCAGGGCGTGATGCGTATGAAGCAATTAGCAGTGCCTGGCCATACCCGTTGCTCAGAAATGTTGTCTCTTTTAAAATTGTTTGCACAGGGGAAATGAACGGGCCTCTTCCCGGTTGGATACGTGTCTGCTGTTCCTTTTCTGCCTTCACTCTGATCTGGCCTACCTCCCGTCCTGTTACCAGGGCTGTTCATGGGCACCTCCCCCTGTCTGCGACGCTCCCCGCCTCCCCTACAGCGTACATGCACCCACAGCACACACGCACACTTGGGTGTGCACCACACAGGGGCAGGGAACAGGAGGAGAGAGTAGTGAAACGTGGACGGGGGAATCCGAATCCGTGCTTGTTAGGCCACCTGTTCCCCCAGTCCACCTGCCCTGGACTGGGATGGGAAGTGTCCTGTTTGGAGATAGTTCACCTTGGGACAGATGTGTACAGTATAGACCTCAGTATTGAACCCTTTTGATTCTTTGTCCCTTTTCCAGGGCTCAGTGCCCAAATCAATCAGACACCAGAGCCAAGGCAAGGTATCCCCAGGTGGTGTGTGTGCCTGGGACCTGCACAAGCTAGATGGTGTCCCTGTATCTGTCATAGAAACTTCCCTCCTTTGGCACAACTTTGACATTTTGCCCAAGCAGCACTAAGTTGAGAGGGAAGGAAGGAGGATGAGAGAGGGGGGAAGGAAGGGTAGAGTGAGAGGGATGAATGGGGAGAGATGATGGGGAGTCAGAAATCCACAGTCATCCATCCCTCCAGCGCCTGGAAGGAAAGGGGGAATTGGCTCTGGCCATGGTGCTGAATTCAAGTCCCACTGCCAGGGATTAGAAGGCAGAGACTCTGCCAGCCAGAAAAGGGGTGTATGGCTAGGGTCATAACTGGGTCACCCAGGCTTACGTATTGATAAAACTAGGAGCAATTCTAGGAGGAAGAGGTGAGTAGTTATGAGAGAGGGAGGGAGTGGAGAGACAGAGAGACAACACCACACATATATACAGAAAAGATGTTTGCACACAGACAGTAGTGGGAGGATGGCTCCTGCCTAGATTAGGGTTCAAAGTTCTCCCCTACAAGTTCATGTTGGGGAGATAACACACATTTTTTTTTTTTGCTAACATTTCTGTTCACCTTGCCAGGATCCTTAAATAGTACGTGTGTATACATGTGCAGGTGTATGTGTGTGTATAAGAACAGAGATTATTCCTACATGTGTTGGAGGCATTGATTGGGATAGTAGCTTACTCATGCCCATCAAACAGTAGGGTGGCACTGCTGGGGCACAAACGCAGGTAGCCTTGCCCACTGGGGCTCCTGGCCTCGCTCATAGTGCTGGTGTTGGCAGTTCTGTGGGAGGGAAGATGAAAGACGTTTCCATTCTGTCTTAGGAGACTTTGGCTTCTTGCTTAGCCCAAAGAGATGGGGAATTTTCTACTCTGTTTTGATAATCAGGGGCATCCCCCAAGCCCCATGGTTGCCTGTTTGGTTTTCTCTGGTATAATCTACTGGAGGTAACCAGGGGCTTGCTGTCTGCCTTCCGTACCCACGAGGACCTTCTGGGACCTTGCTGCCTTCCACTGAGCTCAGGGACTCCCACGCAGGAATGTAAGATGTTGGGCATGTGTCTGCAGCCTGCCTCAAGGCTCCAGCTTGGGAGCCAGGGGTACCTGCGTTCAAATAATTTCTGACACTGACTGTGGGCTTGGGTGGATGTAGAGCTCCTGGGTGGTGACTGGGGTCTGCAGATGAAAGAGCTAAGGATAAGGCCCTTCGTTAACAACCTTGGCATTATACAGAACACACCATGGTCCTTGCTGGTCCCAAGCAGCTAAGTCTGCTTGATTGTATAGTGAAAGTTCTGAAAGGTGGTGTCCCTGAGAGGTTATAAGCATGGGCTTGGGGCAGACAATGGAGATGCCAGTCTCAGCTTCATCCCTGACTAGCTGAGTGACCTCAGACCAGTTGTTTAACTTCTCAGAGCTTCAGTGTCGTCCTATGTAAAATGAGGATGATGATGAGGATGATGATGATACCACCAACCTCAATGGCGAAAAAGATGAAATGAACTAATATACATAAAATGTTTAGAACGGAGCCTGACACACAGTAAGCTCTCAAAAATACCAGCAATCATTATTAATATTTCAGCAGTATTATTACTGTTGGGGCTCAGAAAACAATGCCCATGAGCTGGTGATCTGGCCTGCGGAACACCTGGACCTGAAGTGTGAAGGCCTCAGCAACGAGCCTCGGAACCCCGGTCTCCCTCTGACCTTCCCAGCCCGTCTGTCTGACGCTGCTGCTTTGCCCAAGTGCAAGGGGGGATTCTTTCTGAGATTTTCTATCTAAGGAAACTTCTTTCCAGAAGAAATGCAATTGTCTTAAGACAACCCCCCTCCCCAGCAATCTCATCAGATAACCAGGAAAGACGAACCTCCTGAGAAGAGAACAAAAGCCCTCACCACGCCCAGACAGACTTTTCACCTGTTCTCAGCGCGACGCTGAGAGCTGCCGGGGAGACTGCGCGGTGGGGCGGCCTTTCTTCACGGCAGCGCCCGCCCTCCCCTTCCCACGCTTCCCCCGGAGCTCGGAGGAGCTTTGTCCCAGGCCATTGTCCCTCAGGCTCACTCATTTCCCCTGAAAATCACTGGCTACCCCTAAAAGTACCTCTAGCCCCCCTCCCCGCTCCCCTGTGAAAGGGTATTTAAGCCTCAGCCACCTGCCCATCTTCGAGCCTCCTGCTTGCTGGACTCCCGTGTCCGCACGTGCGTTAGCACATCTGCTCACCTCTCTCTCCTGCCGTGACCTGTTTGTGCATCACTCATTCCAGTGACCCTTCGGTGGCCGGAGTGGGGGCTTTCCCTCCGCCCCACGTTACCGTGGCTCTGTCCACTGGATTTCATTGGGAATCAGCTTGTGCCTTCCGTCCTCAGTTTCCTTATCTGAAAAATGGGGCTGATGATAATAGTTATCTCATTAGTACAAGCAAGAGATGAGAGGGGTCACATAAAGTGCCCCGTGCAATGTAGGCATCCGAAAAAAATAATGACATTTCTCTCTTTTCTCCTTTCCTCAGTCATACTCAAGATCAAGGTATATTAAATATTGGAATAAATGCACAATTTGGTGGTTCCTGCCTTCTGGGGGGCTCATAGACCTCGTTGTAAATTTAAATTTATCTCCCTCTCAGAAAAATGGAAATAAGCACATATAATTGCAGAGGGTTCAAGAGTTCAATGAACTATTATGGGTTTTATCTCATTGCCCACAAAAAACCATCTTAATCTCTCCTTCATGCTGTAAGTTACATAGAATTTTTTTTTGGGATAAAAATGTGACCCACAAAAATGAGCTTTTACAGCTCAGGCTCTGGTTTCGGTCAGATGATGAGGGTCTGAGGGCTCCCGAGTGCTTGGCTATGGATCTGTCTAGAAGCTTCGGGGCGTGGGACCTCTGCTGGTTCTGGGACTTGCTGTTCTCACTCCCGTGGCTGCCCCGTAGAGCCGTCTGAGGCTGTCTTATGAAGACAGGATGGGGTTGGGTTGGGGTTTGTGGGGGACTCTGCCTTGCTCCCCCCAGCACGGTCTCTTACGCACAAAGGCCGTGTGGGCGCTGCCTTTTACGCCCGCTGTCCTCTCTAAACTCTGCAATTTATGGTGCAGCCATCCCAGGGAGAAGGCAGGGATTCGTCTTTGTTGTGAGAGCCAGCATGCCTGTGCATTAAAAGGCTCTTGCAGCGATCAGCACCCCACGGCAGAGAACAGCGGGGCAGAGCGCGTGCCCATTGATTCAGAACAAGCGAAGGGGAGATTTGGATGACCAAGACAAATGCCCCTGTGCCCAGGATGCCTCTGAAAGGGCTGGCAGGAGTGGTTTGGAGAATGCTGACATCTGGTGCTTGTTCTCTTGTCCCAGCAGATGTCCACTCGCCAAGCTGGTTTGAAGTGGAGGAACAAGAAAATTGGGTCCTGGGGTGCAGAAGAGACCCTCAGAAACCCCTGCCCTGTGCGAGTCATTTCAGCAGAGGAACAGATGCGTTGCCGTGATCTGTAGGAGGAGGACAAGGAAGATGCAGGATTCCAGTAACATCCTGGAATTAAAGGTGAGATGGGTAAAAAGTGACATTTGCAAACCTGGACTCTCCCCAGAATGTCATTTGCATCTTGATGATTAACAAGAAAATTTAAAATTAAGAATAAACCTCCATCAGCATAACGTCCTCACGGTTGGGCTGGTGGGAAGTGGGATGAGATTTAGGGGATTCTCAGCAACGGTGCGGAGCAGCAGAGACCCCGACTTCCCGGCTCAGTGTGTTAAGGGTAGGCTGACATCGGGGTCACGGCTGGGAGCTAATGGCTGCGCTGTAGGTGGTTCATAGATGACAGTGGGAGTTTGTGGGCTTGCGGGGCAGTTGCCTGAAGCAGCTGTGGGTTGCATCGTCATCACTCCTGTTGGGATCTCTCACAGGAGAGGAAGCAGCACCTTGAGTTCAGGGCTCTGCCCTAAGGGGGGACCTGCATGGCTTGGGTATGTGGGAGCTTGGGGAGAGTAATTGTCTCATCCTGGGAGAGGCTTGGGGACTCAGCTAAGAGCCCAAGGCACATTTGGTGGGAAGAGGGTGGTCCCACCTGCTGGACCTCTCCCCACTCCTCCCGAATGGCTAGAAGTTTGCAAGAGGGATTTCAGCAGGGAAGCTGTGGGGCTTATTTTCCTCAAGCTCTAATTCATGACCAGCTTCAGATGTCAGACTTGGAGCTTCCTGTGGCTGACCTGGCTGCAGAGCGATGTGCGCCCGTCCCCCGGGGCCCTTGCCCCTGACTGCTCCCCTGTGGCTGCAACTCCTCGGCCTGCAGCCTCCCTCCCACCCCCACCACAGCCACGCATGGAAGGCTCAGGACCCTCCAGCTTCAGGGCCAGACTTGCCTTCTCATAAGAATAACATGCGGGATAATGACATTTTAAAGTGAACATTTTTGAGCCCTTAATATATGTCAGGCTTAGAGCTTTACATGCATAATTTTGTTCAGTTCTCGCAACAATCCCACAAAGTGCTGTTGTTATCCCCATTTTACAGATGAAGACATCGAGGCTCCCAGAGTTCCACTTCCCTGCTTGCACTTATGCAGCTAAGAAGAATGAAGCCAGGACTCTAATCAGGCTCGGTCTGCAGAGTCCAGGCAGAGCCACCTGCCTTGTCAGCCCCACTGTGGAAGGAGGAGGCTCTGGACCCCTCTGGGACCTGCCAAAGGAGTTCCCCATCCCCACGGTGACATCCTCCTGGCCACAGCCAGCATGGGCTCCACAGCAGGTGCTGCCAGCACACTTGCCTGATGCTTGCTATGGCCACCAATGCCTACGTTGCTGGAAGTGCTTGGAAATTAAGACCCCAGCTCTCAGGGAGCAGCTCTCAGTCACGACTGGTGACATTTACGAATGCATGGCCCAGCCCTGCACCCCTGGGCTGGGGTCAGTCTGAGGTGTGCCTTCTACATATTTTCTCAGTTGACTTTAGCTCTGGGATGCTCACGGTGGTAACCTGATTGGTAACAAAACTTCTATCAGCTGCCTTCCTTTTTCCTTAGTGATACCCTGTCCAATCTATCAACAGAGTGTCCTGGAATCTCCCCCAAGTGAACCGCTTTCACCTGAACCCTTGTCTTGGCTCTGCTTTTGGCGGGACCCAGGTGCATCTCCGCGGTGGGGCTGTGGGTCAGGACGGTGGCCAAAGGCCTCCCCAGCGCAGAAGGCGCATCTTCCTCCAACAGCGCACACTCCCCTCACAGTGCCCGTCGAGTTGCCTGCTGCATTGTTACTTGTTTGTCATTTACTCATGTGTTACTTCCACATCCGAGGCTGAGAATTCTGTCCTTAGACTGATAGAAATAAAACGCCTGTCTTCTTTCTCTGCAGGTCCACTTCTGGCTGTCGGCTCAGACGTTGTCCGTTTTCTGGGCTCCCGGGGAACTTACAGACATTTTTCTAGGTGAGAGTAAAAGGACCGTCTTTGTCCTGGACTTTCTGCTGCTGTGATCATCAGATCTAGTCACGCTGCCTGGAAGCTGAGGAGCGGTCCTTTGGGGGATCTAGCCTCAGTGGCTTAGTAAACTCACACCCCTTCCTCTGCTGTCTATTGTAACCTCACGCCCACTTTCCTTTACCTGTCTGGGATGGGAGCATTTGGCACCATTTGTGGCAAAATCCATTGGTTCAGCAGTTAGAGGCCCCAGCGCGGGGCTTGGCGTCAGGGAAAGCAAAGGAGAGTCAAGAACGACTGTGCTGAGCCGGCAGGATTTTCAAGGTAGTGAGGCTATTCCGTGTGATACAGCAATGGTGGATGCATTTACCCAAGACCCTAGAATGTACAGTGACAAGAGGGAACCCTAATGGGAACTACGGGCCTTGGTTAATAACAGTGTATCACTGCTGCTCATCAGCTGTGGCAAACGCACCGCACTGAAGCCTCCTGTTCATAACAGGGGACTCTGGAGGGGGGCGTTGAGGGGCTCTATGGGAACTCTATGCTCTCTGCTCATTTTTCTGTAAACCTAAAACTGCTTTAAACAATAAAGTCTATTAATTAAACAACACCACCTCAAATGAACGAGCCCACCACTTTGTCCTTACACGATTTGCTGCCAAGAGGAAGAAGAGACAAACAGAGCCGTGTACTGGGACAGAGGTGGCCAAATTAAACCTGAGGACAAGCAGCATTTACATTGCGCACCAGAGCGCCTGCGGCCAGCTGGCACCCCGGGTCCTTTTATTGTTCCTAAGTTTCCTGCCTAGTGTCAAATGCTGAAAGGTGGGTTAACACTATGACCTTGGGCACTGGAGTTGGGTCGGTTGGCTGGGTGGGGCCTGGGACCCTGAATTGTGTTTTCTTCCCAGAGGTGTCAAAATGTTTCGGAGGTAGGAGCACAGCCCCTACGTGGGATGCCCTGGTAGGATGCCGTGGCATCATTGTCGCTGACTGCGATCTTTAACTCCTGGGCTCAAGTGATCCTCCTGCCCCGGCCTTCCGAGTAGCTGAGACTACAGGTGTGCACCACAGTGCCCGGCTAGTTTTTCTGTTTTTAGCAGAGACGGGGTCTCGCTCTTGCTCAGGCTGGCATACTCTCTTTTTATGATTCAGTTTAGACTTTTGCTCAGCTGACCTAGAACTCGTCCACTTATACAGATCAAATACAAATTTAATAGGCTTCCCATCTCTCTCACTTGTAGGAACACCACGGCTAACTCGCCAACACCAAGGCCCTTGAGTGTCGGACTGTGCTGTGCACCACGGCAACGGTGCCCACCTTGCCTCTGGTGACTGAGTGCCAGTGCCTTTGCCACTCGGCCCCAGCCACTGTAGTGCGCCTTGGGCATGTCACTCACCCTCTTTATGCCTCAGTCTCTCCCTCTGCACAGTGGGGATACTAATAGTGCCCACCCACAGGGCTGCTGAGAGGGTTAGAGGAATATGTGGACAGTGACAGAGTCTCGAAGCCCACATGTGGTTCCTAGAATTACTCGTGCTGGCGAGAGGGGAGAGAGGGAAGGTGCTGAGCAGACCCAGTCACTCACCCCCCCCCCAGGTGTCCTGAGGACCTACTCTGTGCCCCCTACCGTGATCGCTGTTGAGGATAAAACAGTGAGCCAGGCAGGGGCAGTGATCGCCTCCGGGGGCTTAGTGGAGGATTATGCTATTATGCAACAGGGTCCCAGCGCAAGGGGGCCGGTGCCCAGGGGGTGTGGGAGCACAGGATCCTGGGACCCCGGTGCAGAATCATTGGAAGGACACAGCTTCCGCCGCCTCTCTGGCCCCTGAGGTGGGACAGGAGCCTGCTGCGGCTCACTCACCTTGCCCCAGACTCCGGGCACATAACTTCGATGTCCAGAAACTACCTCCTGGTTCAGCTCATCCCATGGGAGTGGGGGCGCCTCAGACTTATGCCAGGGGTGCGTCCTAGGCTCACCCAGCATTATCAGTGCACCCTCCAAAATAGTTCTGAGTCTCTTCCCTTTGTCCTTCTGCACTGCTGGGGCACCTGAGCCTTGGTGGTGGGGGGTGGGAGGGGCTGCTGGGGTCTGGCGTGGCCCTGTCCCTGCCCACCACACCTCTCTCCTGGTGCCCACCAAACCCCAGCCCCACAGGCCTTCTTGCTGCCTCCTTCCCAGCCTCTGGGCTTTTGCACATGCGATTGCCTCTCCCAGAACACCCTTCACCCGGCTGAGAACGACTCCTCTGGTACACCTGCTCTCAGCGGTCACTTCCTCCAGCACGATGTTCCTGCCGCTGTCCCTCTCCCAGCCCCAAGACCTGCTGAGGCTCCTGCCTTTCGGGTTCCCACGCACCCCGTGTTTCTCTGCAGTCCTTGGCACAGTGGCCAGTGCCCTCTCGCCGGGCGCTGAGCTCCACGGGGGCAGAGGCAACACCTGCCTGTTGGTCACCTGCCCCGTCACCACGCCTGGTGCATAGTGATGCTCTGTAGGTGTCTGCCCTTTGCATTGGGATCATCCACCAGGCCGAATTCTGCACGCGGTTGGAGCAGCCTCAGTTTTCCGGCCACCTCCAGATCGTTCGAGACGCAGAACACGGCCGAAGACCAGGTGAATGTGGCTAGTGTCCTCCCTCTCTGGGCGAGCCCTCTCTCCGATCCTCCTTGCGCAAGGAGACGCCGGGCCGGGCTGGCCGGGCGGGGCGGGGCGGGGGGCGCGGCCGCCGCCCGCAGGTGAGCCCCACGCAGGCCCTGTCCCCGCGTGCCCGCGGTGCGCGCCGGCGGCCAGCAGAGGGCGGCGACGCGCCGGGAGCGGCCGGCAGCGCCAGGAGCCCGCGCGAGCCGCGCTCAGAAGGCCGTGGCCCGCGAAGAGGCCGCGCGCACTGGAGGCGGCCGCGTCCTTCCTCCTCCCGAAGTGCAGGCAGAGCCCCTGGAGCCATGGCCAGCCCTCCCGGCAGCCCCGAGGACGCGGGCAAGGCCCGGGGCAGGGACGGCCGGCCGAGGGGCGACGAGGACGATGCCCCCCCGGAGGAGAAGAGGCTGAGGCTGGGGCTGGAGGGCGGAGGCGCCGGGACCGAGGACGGGGAAGGCGCGCCGCGGCTGCACAGCGACGGCCCCGGCACCCCGGCAGGTGGCGAAGGCGGCGGGGTGAGTGAGCGGGGCGCGGGGTCCCGCCGGCCTGTGGCGGGGGCGGGATGTGCCGTGGCCGTCGTCAGGTTGAAGTTGATAATTGGGCAGCAACTCCTGCGGGCGCGAGGTGACAGCTTGCAGGCACCTCTTGAGAAACTAGGTGCCCGGTGCTGGTGGCATTGACTCCCTGCAGCCGGAGACCCGCTGGACTCTGAGGTTGGCCAAGAAGGGGAGGGGGCAGCCCTGGGCCCCGGGGTCCCCAGGAGGGGAAGGGGACGGGGTTGCTCGGAGCAGCCTCACCACGCACCCCAATCCTGGGCAGGGCTGTTTGGGGCGCCTCTCCAGGACTTTGTCAGGGCGCGTGCCTCTCACTGGGCCGGGGGCTTGTGTGCACAGTACCTGGCACCGGGCTGGGCCAAGCCCGCTCCCTTCGGCGCGGGGCTGCTGGCCGAGCCCTCACCTGCGCTGCGCCTTCCTATTACCGCCTCGCTTTCTGGGTGGGCCGTGAGTTGAGAGGAAGCAGGTGTTTGTCATCCGCTTTCCTCTCCCATCCCATGAGGCCGACTTCTTGGCATCCCCTGGCGCTGTCCCCGTCGGCGAGGGCGACTGTGAGGGTGTGCTGCCAGTGTGGTACGTGAGTCACCGGGCATGTGTGTGGGATGGGGCTCGCTGGCCACCTCGGCCTCTTCGGGTTCACTCTGTGCTTCCTCTCCCGCCTCTTCCATTTGTGACTTTGCTGACCTTCTGTTTGGGGAGCTCAGGCTTTTGGAGGACAGATGGGGGCTGGCTGGAGAGCTGCTCCCCTTAGCCAAGGCTGCCACCTTGATGGTTTTTCGTGGATAATGGGGTTGACCTCTTTGTTCCTTCCACATGTTTTTATTCTTGACCATTTGCTCAGCTGAGCTTGTCTTAAAAATTTGATTAGTCGCTAATGAGCCCCAGGCGGGAGAGTTCCCCTTCCTTCTGGATCATTTAGGCAGCAGCAGCAGGAAGCCCTCCCTCCCCAGGCTGTGCCAGAGCCCGCCCCACCGGGCGTGGGGCTGTTCCCAGATGCTGCTTGGGAGCCCTTCTCCTAGTTTCAGCCCCGTCTCCCTGTGGATGTGACTGCATCCAGAGCTTGGGTCACCGGGACGCCCAAACCAGGTGAATCCTGAGCTCCCGCGAGGAGGAGGACAGTAGGCATGGAAGGTCTGCTGGGACGCCCCTGGAAAGGGTGAGAAGGGAGAGGGGTCATGGAGCAGTGAGAGGAGAGGGGCCAGTCCCAAGCACAGGTATGGTGGCCGCGTAATGCCGAGAAGCTTGCGTCGTTGAAATTCCCTCCCTCTGTCTACCTCCTTTACACGGACTCCGCCAAAGACCAGGATACCGGAATGCAGTGGCGTGACCAAGTGCAGTGGAACGTGGGTCTGGAACCAGCAACTCAGGTTTGCTTCCTGGCTCTGCCCCTTCTGAGCTGGGTGACCTCGGGCAAATTACCTGACCTCTCTGAGCCTTAGAATCCTTATTGGCAAAATGGGTGTATTGACAGGCCCCATTCCATGGGGTTATTTTTCCCGAGATTAAGTAAGACCTGTCTGTAGAAAGCGCTTAGCATTGCGCCTGGCACATAGTATGTGCTCAGTAAACGTGACCTAGTACTGAAACTCATTCCTTGGTGCTTGCTTGGTATGATATTTGGTTCTGGGGTGTGTCACAAGACAAGGGTCTTAGGCCACAATCTTCATGTTAAATGCTTTCTGGAGGTTAAGAGAATTATATGTAGAGGATGAAATTTCTCAATGGCAGAAACCCCACTGAATTTTTGGGTCCACAAAGGAAAATGGGAATCTTGTGTACCTTGTTTCCTGTCTCTTCTGGGTGCCTGGACCCTCTCAGTCCAGTGGCCCCTGGAAGAGACAGAACCTTGGTTTTCAGATTTAAAGGTTGGCCCCAGGGTCTAGTGCGGCCCACAGTGCCCGCCAGACAGATTCATTTTCCTTTTTAGTTTCAATGGGAATATTCTGTCTGAAGAACCAGGAAGCAGTTTCAGGTTGGTGTGGGATTAGCAGCTATTTCTTTGAGGAGAAGAGCCAGTTTCTGCACTCTCAGGCCATGTCTGAGTGGATCAAGAAGAACAGAGTGCCCTTTTATGAGATTTTGTCTGTGTGGACCATTAGCTTGGTGAAAATGTCAAAGCCATCCTCGTTCTGTAATAGATTATTTTGGACTTTCTCTGCAGAAGCTGCATGGGCATCGACTCCCTGTCTGTGCTGTATCCAGATGTTTTTAAGGACAAAATATTCTTTCCCATCACCAGGCCTGTGCTCTGGTGTGGCTCCCAGGCCCTGCTCTTGTCTTGGAGGGCAGGGGGTTGCTTTCTTTGGTGGTTGCTAGAGGATGCTTTTAGGAGATAGACTGGAACCCTTGGAGCCTGTGAGCGCCAAGGCCCACCAGAGGGTGTCTATTTATGAGGGCAGATTTTCCACCAGAGATCAGACGTTTTTAGGCTTCTTTGCATGCTGAACACCAGTCTTGTTGAGAAGGTGTAGAAAAACTGGCCCTCCCAGCCCTTTACCAACCTCTTTTGAGTGGATCCCAGGGTGAGTCTGACCCAGAGTTCTTTCTGGAGGGAAAGAAATGTCTCTCCTAGGTCATTGGTCCTCAAGTTCAACCATTGGCTCAGCTTCCTCCAAGACCAGGCAGCTTCCCAGAGATTCCCAGGTTGCTGGGCAGAACTCAGAACTCAAGGGCAATAACCCATCAGAACCTGTGAAATCCCCTGATGCAATCTCCGGGCAGGAGCACCTGGGCTTGGAGCTAGAGCAGGAAGGTTATTGTCAGCAAGGGGCTCCCTGCAGAGGCTAATCCAAAGTGCAGGTCTGTTTGGTGATGGTCTCACTGGTCATGGTCTACACCTGGGCTTCTCAACCTTGGCCCTGTCAACATTTGGGAACATCTGTGCATCTTAGGGTGTTTAGCAGCATCCCTGGCCTCTGCCCACTAGATGCCAGTTCCCACCCTCACCCCAGTTATGACAACCAGGATTGTCTCCAGACTTTTTCAAATGTCTCCTGGCAGATGGTGGGGCATGAGCAAGATCACCCCGCTTGAGAGCTGTTGGTCTACACTTGTGAAAATGAGTGTGAGTGTTGAGTTTGGGTCCCTGCTGTACCACTTATGAGCTGTGTGACCTTGGGAAATTAATACTACTCCATGCGCCTCAGTTTCCTCATCTGTACAATGGAGACAATGAGATACAATCTTACAGGAAGGTTATGTGGGCATTCACTGAGATAAGTTAATAAGTGGAAAATGCTTGGCATAGCATTTAAACACAGAAAAGGCACAAAATGGTCAGTACCTTTTAGAAATTATTCGAGACTCCATCTCCTGATCCACTGTTGAGGTGCAAAGGGGAATGTCATCCGCCTAAACCTCAGAGTGGATTTGGGTGGCATCTTGGCTTTCTGCACGAGACCTGAAGGTTTCCTCCCGTTTCCCCCTTGGTTCCCCGGGGCCAGGATTGCTGGAGGTGGGCCTCGGGGTTCACTCTCACAGCGGAGACTTCTGAAGCCGGGGCATTTGCACCAACATCTGGGTTTCTGGATTCCCTTTTGAGCGCAGCTGGACCCCACAGGCTGACGCGCTGTCTGCTGAGATAGAGATATTTCCCTGGCAACGATCTCTCAAGCTGACATGAAGACACGGCCACCCACTGGAATGCGGCGTGTCTGGGAGGCGCTCCTGTAATTTGTGCGGCGAGCTTCTGAGGAACGCAGTGCTTATGTGGGAAGTTCACTCATCTTTCAGGGGCTGGAAGTGCTAGTTGGGGGAGGGCCCTTCTAGAAGGAAGAAGGCACAGGTGACGTGCTTTTACCTGGGATGGAGAGGTGCGGGGTACTTACTGGGCGTTTCAAACCCCTTCAGAGGAGCAAGTCCCCCTGCGCTGGGAGTAGTTTTGGAATGTGAGCTCTGCTGCCCTTGGCTTTAATTATTTCGGAAATATCTACCACGGTGCTGGCAAACCGGAACCTGATTCGTGCTTCTCAGCTGAAAAGACTTAGACCTCAGGCAACTATGTGCCTAATTCTTTTAATTTCAGTAGGGTGATGTCATTTTCCTTTTGGGTCCTCTGGAGTGTGACATGGAACTCAAAGGGCAGAAGGGGGATGAGTTTGGAGGCTGGGACAGGGGTCCTTACCAGGGATGCTGGTGGCTTGGATGTCAGTGGGAGGGGGTGTGGAGCTGGGTGTCTGAGTGGAGGAGTGTTCATGAGACATGTTCCAAAGGACTTAGGATTTATTGGGTATTGGGGGTGAGAAAGAGGCAGGGCCAAGGTTGACCTCCAGAAGGTCAGGGGAGAACAGGAATTTGATGCTGGATTCCTTGGCTCAGGTTGCTCTGAGACCCAGGGGGCGATGTCTGCGGCTGGGCCAGTGTGGGCGGGACACTGCGACCCTAGACGAGAGGTGAGGCCGCGGGAATGACCGGGGTTGCCTGGGAAGGGAGTGGGGACATTAGAGAAGGGTTTCCCTAAGCCCCGGGGACCCTTAACAAGAGGGAGCAGAGTGCCCGGGAGGGGTCGGAGGACGCGTGGCTTCCCAGACAGGAGGGGGAGGAGCCGTGTTGGGGAGAGCCCACTGCGTGTTACGTAGCATGCTCGCTGGCTGTTGCTGGAAGTTTCTTCATTTCTAAATAGCAATAAATTTCATATATTTTCAAACACATTTTACAGACACATCTGAAAAATTCCATAATGATTTGATAACCATCAAAATTCAATCAAACGTTGCTTAAACATTTAATTGTGGGTAGGTGAGACTATTTTGGTCAAATACATTGGAACAGTTACCATGTATAGAAATAATATCTGTGTTAATGTTTTAGTTGAATTAGATGATTTTTCGTATTCTAAATTTTGTTAACAATTACTTTTGTAAAGAGAACATGTTATATTTCTAGGTATTTTCCATTTTATTTATCCACTTGACAAAAATTGTGTATATAAATGTACAGGAGGAGGGTGCAGAACATGTTTTGAACCACGTATGTATCGTGAATGGCTACAGCGAGCTGGTTAGCATGCTGCTTGCCTCACGTACTTGCTGTTTTTCTTGTGGCGAGAACACTTACACTCTATTCTCCTAGTGACTGTCAGATACGCCATGCACAGTTGTGACTGTAGCTGCCCTGTTGGACCCTGGCGCTCTTGCACTTGCTCTCCTGTTCGACTGAAAGCCTGTGTCCTTCCGCCAACATCTCCCCAGCCCCTGGCAACCACTGTTCTACTCTTCTGTGAATATGACATTTTTAGATTCTGCACATTTTACTTAATATGATGTCCTCCAGATTTGCCCATGTTGTTGCAAATGATAGGATTTTCTTTTTCAAGGCTGAATGGCATTCCACTGGGTGTATATAGCACATCGTTGCTGGAATGTTAATAGAGGCCAGTTCCGGGGGGGCGACGGACAATCACCCTAAGTCTGGGCACTGCACACCCAGCCAGGGCGTGTGCCATGAAACTCAGGTGCTCACGGTCTTGCAAAGCCGTAGTTAGTGTGTGTGAGTCTAAAGCCCTTATGCTCCTATAACGCTTGCTGTCACTTTACCACATTTCCTTAGTGGAGAGCCCTGCCCTGGCTGTGTCCCTTGGCACATTATGGCACCGTTGGGAGACCCTGGCTTCTGTGCATTGGCAATGATTTGCCTTCCTCATTCCTCCTCCAAGTATCCGAGCAGCTCCTGTGTGCCAGGTGCTTGTCTACAAGGTAGACCAGTTCCAGGAGGTCATACCCTAGTGAAGGAGACAGACTATGGCTCAGGGCCAGAGCCGGCCCCCCGCCTGTTTATATAAATAAAGTTTTATTGGAACATGGCCACACCCAGTCATGCACATGCTGTCTATTTGGCTGCTTTCCTGCGACAACGGGAGAGTTGAACAGTTGAGACACAGACTGAGTGGTCCTCAAAGCAGATCTATTTACTGTCTAGCCCTTTTATAGAAAAGAACATTGCTGACCCCTGGACCCTGAGAGACACACGTGAAGAGGACTTTGCCCCACCCTGGTGTCCCATGGGGGCTTGGGTGCAGCTGCCCTTGAAATGTGCACAGCTGAGGGGGATCAGAGTGAGTTAGTCTCACCTTTGCCGGTCTTTTGCATCAGGGGCAGGATGCCAGGCTGTGCGTGGGTTTTCCTCACCACCGCGGCCGGGCACCTGGCTAGTGTGCCATTGACTTTTGTATGAGCAAGAGGAAGGAGGCGGGGGTGGCAACTTCTGCCCCCCTTGTCAGCACCTCCCTAAGATGTGTCTCCAGCAAGCGTCTGGGACCCCAGCTTGCATAGCCGCCAAAATCCGGGGAGGTCAGCCTTCCTGGTGCCGGCACTGGGAGGCTCTGAGCAGCGCCTCCAAATGATCAGGCAGGGAGGGAAAAGAAGGATGGTTGCTGCAAGCATGAGAACTCGGGTTACTGAAATTAACATCTCCCCCAAGTTTCACAGTGTCTAGGCATGCATATTCAAGTGTCTGCCTCAAAAGCTCTTGCTAATAACCAGATGGTGCATTTAATTTCCTTTTTTTGTTCTCTGAGCAACATGCAGCCTCCTGCACAGCCCTCCTTACAGCAACCGCACGTGAAGTGATGGGACTTCTGACCACTGACCACTCTCTCCCAGGGGCCTCTGAGAGCCCCACATTCTCGGGGCCGCTTCTTCCCTTCCATCTTCCCCCATGGGGAGGTGTCAGGCTGCTCAGAGCCCCACAGGGCTCCTGCCTTTGCTTCTCCAAGGAGTCAGGGCTCCATTTGGCCCCCACATCTCACCTACGGAGGAGCAGGGCCCCGGGCCGGTGGGGAGTCTGGGGGTACAGCCCCCCGACTGTGCACTGATCCCACCCTGCCTTTCAGACCCCCCTCCTGGGGGACCCTGGCTGGGCCTTGTGTCTTTGCTCCTCTCTGGGCGAGGAAGACTTTGTGGCTTGGAAACCTGCTGACTTGACTTGCAGGGTGTGAGTGCCCGAGAGGCAAAGGTTACTGGCCTCTTTGTTCATTTTTTATTTTCATTTTTTGAACTCTGTCCTAGGTTGTCCTGATGGAGTTTTAAGTCCCTACCTTAAATCCTTGGAAGTGGGCAGATGACAGAGTCTGAGGTTGGGGAACCTGCAGCCTCAGGGCCACACGTGGCCCCCCCAGATCCCCATTGGCGGCTCCTCGACCGAATCCAAACTTCACAGAACAAATCCCTTTGTTGAAAGGGTTTGTTCTGTAAAACTTGGATTCAGTCAAACGCCACACTCAAGGATCCAGAAGGCCACACGTGGCCCCGAGGCCACAGGTTCCCACCCCTGCACTGGACAGTTCCTTTCCACACCTTTCCCTGTGTGTGCGAGCGCGTGTGTCTGCACACAAGCAGTGTTGATCTTTTTTTAAAAAAGTAGAGATGGGATAATGCCGTCCTTACTGTTTGGAGGCTCCTCTTTGCTCGCTGGATCGTTGACACCATCGCATGCGGAGCCTGGGCTCGGCCTCCTCGGTCAGTTGCCGGGTGGCTGCGCTGTGTGTCAGCCAACCAGCCCCGTCCCCAGGAGCCTTTGCGCAGTCTCTGCCCTTCCTGTAGCACGTGGCGTTGTGGTGACTGTCCTCGCATTACTGCGCCCTGTGCCTGCGTTCTGGGAGCTGTTCCTCGGGGTGGGCCGCCCAGGCCAGAGGGCGACCCCCGCTCAGTTTACATCCTGGGTAAATGTCATCCGGTCGCCAGCTCCCTGGGGACCCACGTGGTCCCACCCTCCATAGTCAGCATCTTCCACGGCCCAGAAAGCCCTGGGCAGAGCAGCACAGCTCACTTTCTTTTGCTTGGTACAGACCGCACCCTAGTGCCCACACCCCGGCCTCTGCACTCCCCTGTCCTCTGTCTCGGGGTTCAGAACAAGCAGGGTCCCTGCCACCAGGGGGTCAGTTGGCATCCAGGTGCTTCCCGGCTTCCCAGCCCGGGCAGGCGGCCTCACCCTGGTGGTGGCGAGTTTCCTTTCTCCAGTGTTCCTGGCAATGCCATGCACGTCCAAGGCCTGCATTCGCCGCCTTCAGGCCTCAGTTTCCTCAAAGGCAAGTGCGATAATGTTACTGTGGTAAATGGCACCTGCCTCCGGGCTGCTGCGCAGGTTCAGCGAAACGACTGCACGGAACGTGTCGCGGTGCTGGCTTGTCGTGCACGGCTGCGGGGGCAGGGCACCGGGACACGGGGTTGCTGCTGCTGCTGCTGGACGGGCTTTGCCAGGGGCAGCGTCTTCGGCGCCAAGCCCACTGCGCCCCCTTGGGACGTGGCAGGGACAGAGGCTGGGGCACAGTCAGCGGGCGCAGAGGAAAGAAACGGGCTCCTGGCAGGTGCTCCACAGGTGGGCCCGGAGATGGGCCCCCAGCCTGGGAGCCCCCTGCCCGTCTCGCCAAGGTCCTGAGGGCTCTGCTGTGGCTTCCGGGTCACAGACCGGAATCAGGTCTGACTGGGCCTGGGAATGTGCAGGACGTCAGGGCACCTCCAACTCCAGCTGGCACCTGGACGCCAACTGACCCCCTGGTGGTGGAGAACCCTGCTTGTTCTGAACCCCGAGATGGAAGACAGGGGAGTGCAGAGGGGTGGGACCCTCATCACGGTCCTTGCTTCCTCCTTGGCCCTGGACTCCGCGAAGCGTATGGGGTGTGTGTGTGTGAGAGAGAGAGAGAACAGGACTGACATTCTCTGTGAGTTTCGAGCCTGAGGTCGTCGAGTCGGTGCAGGGCTAGGTTTGCCGGATGAAGTACAGGATGTCCAGTTAAACTCGAACTTCTGATTCACGTTGTTTTTTTTTTGGCATATTTCATACAACATTTGGGACATACCTGAAGAAGTGATTTGTTGCTTATCTGAAATTCAAGTTTCACTGGTGTCCTGTCTTGTCACTGGCACGTCAGGCAGTTCTACGTGGGGGTCGTGAGTGTGTGTCTGTGGACTGCCGCGCGGGGGACTCTCTCCAGGTGTCTGTCCTGCCGGAGCCCCTGGAGGCTGTGGTGTCGGATGCTCACAGCCGTGCTGTGCAGAGCCTGCCTGCTTCTGCCTGTGGGGCTGGCCACGCGCCCTCCTCTCTCCAAATACCGGGGGCAAGAGCTGCCCCGTCACCCCCGCCACCCATGCGGAGCTCAGCCGCCCAGCCAGACGCGGCAGCACACAGTGTGCGGATGGCTGCAGAGCCTTCCCGGCCCCCTCTGTGCGGGGCCTGCAGACGGAACGGAAGCCCCCATCCTCGCTGCCTCCCGCCTGCAGATACCCCAGGCGGCGACGGTCACTGCCGAGTTGCTGCTTGGGACGCTCCCCCCACTGGAGATTAAGCCACCCCAGACAAGCACCGCTCTTCGTTTCCCCTGTGAGCGTGCCCACCTGCACACGGCCAGTTGTCTGGGACCCACCAGTGCGCCTGACTCATCTGGACAAGGGCCTTCCCCCACCCCCGGAGCTCAGGAAGAGCCGCGTAATCTCCATCTGCGTCTTTGGGGAGAAACCAACTGAGGCTTTGGAAGGTTCTCTTCCCCTTCGCAGGTTCTGTGTTGTTTCTGACACTTGATCGTGACTTAAATCATCCAGGGCCCTGCCCAGGTACAGAGCGTGAGGTGCATTTGTGTCCAGCTGGCTTGTTGAACGTGGCCTCCACGTCCGTAGCAACCTTCCGTGGGAAACACCACCGAGGGCGTCACCCTGTGCTGTTCGAAGATAATTCCTGTTGAGTCATTCGCCCAGCTCGTTACAGACAGGGTCTCAGTGTCTTCGTGCCGCCTCCGCGGGCTGGGTGCTATGATCATCTGCGCATTCACTTGCTCTCTGCAGCTTCTTTCGAGCTCCTGCTCTTTCCTGCCACGGGGCCTTTGTACATCTTGCTCTTTCTGCCTGGAAGGCTTTTCCCTCGCCCTGCCCCCTCACCTGGTGGAGGTCTCATCTGACAACTGAGTCACCACATCCTCAGGGACACCTGGACACACTAACGCAGTCTCAGCGAGCCCCCGTTGTCTGGTCTCATGACACCAGATGTTCTCTGCTGTCGATGTTAGCCTAGCTACAGCCGCCTGTTTCTTTGGGCGGCATTCTTTGCTGAACATCTGCCCTCTTCTAGACTGTGATCGCCAGAGGGCAGGGGCTGTGCTTGTTTTTGGTTCTCATCGTGTCTCCGGTGTTTGGCGTGTGCTCAGCTAGCATCTGATTGGTGAATGAAGAAGGAATATCCATTTCACAGATGGGAAAATTGAGGCTCAGAAAAATTGCATAACTTGGTCAGTCTTGTATAGTGACTCAGAGGAGGGGTGCAGTAGAAGCCACCTGGTTGGTCTGTGGGTGCACACTCTTAACCACTTCACTGTGGTAGCTCTCTGACAGCAGGAGCAAGAGGCGGGTTTTAGAACATGTGTAACCAGAATCTTAGGGTTATCCCAGAAGATGGAATAGGGACTCACCTATGGATCTTCTTACTATATTGCATTAAAAGCCCAGTCTTTCTGCCTTGCCCTTAGCAATGGCCTTAGCAATATTTGAAGCACAGTTGTCAGTATGAATGCATGGATGTTTGCAATAAAAAAAAGGAGTCTGTATCATATTTAGCTTGTGATCTGCTGTGGCCCCCCGATCTTCTTCAGCTTTAGTTATGCAATATCAGTCCTCCCTCCCTCCCTGCCTTCCTTCTTCTCCTCCCCCTTTCATTCAAAATATTAGGGAATACAAATATTTTTGTTACATGGATAACTTCGATAATTCTTGAGTCAGAGCTATTAGTGTGCCCGTTACCCGAATAGTGTTCATTGTACCTGTTGGGTAGGTTTTTGCTCCTCACCGGCTCCGCTTCTCCCCTTCATGATTTACAGTGACTTTTACTTCCCTCTGTGCTGATGTGTGCCCATTGGTTAGTTCCAACTTATTAGAGAGTGTATGTGCTGCTTGTTTTTCTATTCCTGAGAAACTTCACTTAAGACAGTGGTCTCTAGTTCTATCCAGATTACTGCAAAAGACATTAATTCATTTCTTTTTATGGCTGAGTAGCACTCTGTGGTCTATATATGCCAATTTTTTTATCTACTCATGAACTGATGGGCATTTAGGTTGATTCCACATCTTTGCAGTTGTGAATTGTGCTGTAATAAAAATTCGAGTGCAGGTGTCTTTTTGATAAAATGACTTCTTTTCCTTTGGGCGGATACCCAGTACTGGGATTGTTGGATCGACTGGTAGGTCTACTTTTAATTTTTGAGGAGTCTCCGTACTGTTTTCCATAGAGGTTGTACTAGTTTGCAGTCCCACCAACACTGTGTAAGTGTTCCTTTCTTTCTGCATCCGTGCCAGCATCTATTGTTTTTTTTTTTTGACTTTTTAATAATAGCCATTCTGACAGGGGTAAGGAGATATCTCGTTGTGGTTTTAATTTACATTTCCCTGATGATTAGTGTTGTTGCGCATTTTTTCATATGTTCGTTGGCCATTTGTCTGTCTTGTTTTGGAAAACTTCTGTTCATGTCTTTTGCCCACCTTTTAATGGGGTTGTTTGTTTTTCTCTCGCTGATTTGTTTGAGTTCTTTGTAGATTCCGGACAATAGCCCTTTATCAGATGTACAGCTTGTGAATATTTTCTCCCATGCTGTAGGTTGTCTGTCTGCTATGTTGATTATTTCCTTTGCTGTGCAAAAGCTCTGGTAGCTGTTCAGTTTCTTTACATCTTCGAGATTGCTTAGAACTTTCCCCCATAACTGGAGCCTTCTCCCCACGTGTGTTCCTCACCCAGCTTGTCTTGGCGTTTGTCAGCAACTGTTCCAGCCTTTGGTAGAGGCTGGGTTGGAGGACAGCCTTGGAAAAGAGGATGTGTGGTGAAAGGTGAAGACACCTGGCGCCTGGGCAGTCACCGGGGGCAGTTCAAAGGCTGGGTGAGCCGACCTAGGGGACTGTGGAAGTCCCTAGGCTGATGAAGGTGAGCCCAGGTGGAACAGAGGGGAGCTTGTTGGGGGGAACTCTGAGCATTTGATAACCCCTCCTTCTCCCCCTGGTTGGGGAAGACGTAATGAGTGTGCTTAATGCGGTGGAGAGACTACAGAGCCCTTGGGCAGAACTCGCTCAGCATGGCAGGGATGTGACACAGCCAAGTTATTGATTATTGATTGCCCGGCTGTCATTAGCTCAACACCTGCACTTGTAGCTGTAATTTGTGTTAATCGTCAATACGAGTTTCGACTTCCCCAGTCAATAAAGAAAGTGTTCTGAGAGTGGTGGCTGAGACTGGGCACCACCCAAAGTGAGGGGTATGACATGGGCAAGACCCCTTGCCCACCTACCTGCAGGTAGCCGGACACCCTAAAGAACTCATTTAGTTCTTTGGAGGACCCTGAATAAATGGTAGATGGTGCTGCCCATGTTCACCCATCCATCCATGGATCCATCCATCTATCTGCTTATACTTCTGTTCGTATGTTCAGCAAAGACTCATGAACCACCTGCTAGATTCTGGGGAGGGACCAACTCTAGTGGTTGACAACATGGTCTCTAGTGTCTCAGTCGCTGGGCTCAAACTGAGCTTCCCGACCTCCCAGCTGGCTGCTCCAGCAAGTCATAAAGCCCCTCCGTGCCTTGGGTTTCTGGTCTGAAAATTGGCTGTTAACAGCACCTACTCTTGCAGATACAGTGAGTATTACATAAGATGCCACATTAAAAATGTATAGTCAACACTCAATAGACGTTAGGTTTTACCACTTATTATTAATACCATTCTCGGTAGGTGCCGCAGATAATGTGGTGAGCGTGGGAAGGACACACATTTGAGCAGACAGTAACCACAGGGAGGCAAGCTCTGCAGCAGGGAAGGCTGGAGGGCCGTGGGGACGGACTGGCCCACTCTTGGAGGCTCCAGAAATTGTTCCCAGAGGAATTGCTATTTCTGTCGATGCCTGTAGCGTGGGTGGCAGTTGGAGTCTCACCTGGATGTGAGAGACAGGATGTGGCCGAGTTAGCCAGGGCCTTGCACAGTTGGGTCCTGGGCCCTGCTGGCAGGGTTGAGTGATCCAGCCCTCCTGTCCGCTATGGCTGGAAGTCTAGCAGATCTGAGAGTGGCAGGTTGAGGCACGAGGCTGACCACAGTCCCCACCTGCCATCACACTCCCTGTGTGGCATCTGGTTAGCCTCTGCCTCAGTCTGCTCATCTGAGAAGTGGGGTTAGAAGCCGTGCCTGCTGCTCTCTTGTGCACCAGGGCCTCTCAGAGCATCAGGTGCTACTACCTCCACAGGGTTAGATGGCAGGTGAGGATGTTTGAAAATGAAAATATTCGGTCTGAATGCAACGTGTTCTTCTGTGCCTGTGGTATTTTCTCACCTGTGAAATCATCGTGGACTCTGGCACCATCTATGAAAGGCAATGAAGTTAACCCATCTTCCACCTGTCCCCTTGGGGAGGCAGTTTGTCAAAGATGGTTGGTGCTATTTTACACACAGGGAAAACTAAGGATGGGGTAGAGACAGGACTGGGACCCGGGACTCCCAACTCCCTGTTTGCAGGGCTCTTACGTGGGGGAACCATTTTGGGTTCTTTCTACAGGATTCCTCTGTAAGAAACGGCCCTGGTCTGAGTGTTCACAGGGGACCTTAGGCAATATCTACAAACAAGGCAGATGAGGGGTGGATTCAGTCACCTCTGCAACTAAGACACCTCCAGGGTTGAAGCAGATGGAAACTTCTCTGGAGTCAGAACCCCAGGTTTGCCAGTTAGAAGCTATGAGAACTTGGGCTGATTTCTAACCTTTCCGGGCCTCAGTGGCCTTGTAAAATAAATAGGATGCATTGTACTAAAACATGCAAAACACGTGGGAGATTGGTTTCTTTCCATCCTTTTCTTCTGTCTCTCTCCTCCCCAAGAGTTGAACACATGTGGATCCAAATAGGCTGAGTTCTTGGGCATTTTTTGGAGCCCATTTCCTAGTGGGTGATGTCACTGTGTGTTGAAGGCGTTATTTGTCCACCATTCCTTTCTCCCACAGAGCAAGGTGGATGGGTCAGCTGAGCTGGAGTGTCCCCAGTGTCAACCTCTCCCTGCCTCCCCATTCCTGGTGTGCTACATCTTGCTCACGTTCTCATATTCTGCGTCCAGCCAGGAGATGGGATGATCTCAAGGTTGTTTTTTTTTTTTTTTTTGAGACAGGGTCTCACTCTGTCACCCAGGCTTGAGTGCAGGAACATCATCATAGCTCACTGCAACCTCAAACTCCTGGGCTCAAGTGAGCTTCCCACCTCAGCCTTCTGAGTAGCTGGGACGACCGACAGGCGCATGCCACCATGCCCAGCTGATTTTTTCTATTTTTTTGGAGAGACGGGGTCTTGCTCTTGCTCAGGCTAGTCTTGAACTCCTGGCCTTGTGCAATCCTCCTACCTTGGCCTCCCGAAGTCCTAGGATTACAGGTGTGAACCACCATGCCCGGCCAGATCTCAAGATTTAATGATGGAGGTTCCACTTTAACCTGAGTGTCTGAGCCCTGTGGTCTGTTGCGGCTTTGCGGAACATCCGTGCTGTGGTCCCATAGTAAAAGGGTTCTCCATTTCCCATCTGGCCCCTCTCCTCCTGTCAGCTCCCTCCCATGGGGAGGAGAGGGTGACCCTAGAGCAGGGTTGGGGTGCTCCCAGGCGCTGGCTGCTGCCCCAGTTAAGCCCATGGTCATTCCCACAAAGCTCCCATTGCAGGGTCATTCTCAGGCTTGGGGATCGTGCCGCAGTGTGTCCTCATGGCGTCTGGCACAGTAGTCAATATTAATAGGTTTTTAGTGCCTCCTCTGGTGTTTTTCATCATTTCATATCCCCCAACCCTTAGGAGCATCAGCGTCGTGGATGTGGGAGGGGTGGTGTTTACACCAATTCCTGGGGTGACTCCCGGAGAGTCTGATGCTCGTGGCTCAGCTGGGGTCGATGTTCACAAAAGCCCCCGGCGATTCTCTTGTAGCCCGCCTGGCTCTGGTCTGGGGACTAATCCTCGGTGCTGCTTCGCTGAAACTTCACGTTTGGCTCTTGTGTTATCATCACTTACGTTCAAATCTGTTTCCTCCCGCGGATCGCAAGCGCCTTGATGTCTCGTCTGCTCACGTCTGCAGCGGCGGGCGGCCTTTCCGTGGGTGCTCCGAACGGCGGCGGGGACTGCGGCGGGGCAGCCAGGGAGGGGTGTGTGTGTGTAAGCGAGAGACGAGGGTATTTTTTAAAAGAATCCTTTTTCCTTCACGTGCATCTGCCGAGAGTCGGTGTGATTTACTCAGTGGAGGCCGGTGCAGCTTGGGGATGGTTCTTTATTCTGAAATGATGTCTATTCTATTAAAATTTTTTTTTAGTATTTGCATACTTTTTTCTCCTTTATGAAATGATGTGCAGTAGAGATTTCTAATACTCACATTCAATTTTTCTGTCTTTCTTGGCACATGGGAGAAGTGCACCTCCTTCCTACATGTCACTGGCGGTGGTGGAGGGCGGGGTTATCGCCAGTCCTGGCCAACGGGCTGGAGGCAGAAGTGCAGCGTGACTTCCGGGCTTGAGCACTAATTCCTAGTGCATGGCCCTCTGGCATTCTTCCCCCTCCCCGCGCTGACAGGTGGTGTTCCTGGTGACGCACCCTCTATTAGCTGGAGTCCCAGATAGAGTCCCAGGGTACGTTCCATGTGGAACCAGAGTGTCCTCTGCCTCCCTGTTCCTTGACATGCAATGCACATGTAGCATGAGTGAGAAAAGCAACTTGTGTTGTTTGAAGTCACTGAGATTTAGGAGTCGTTTGTTATTGCAGCAAAACCTAATCTATTCTGACTGATCATGGTTCTCTCTCTCTTGTTCTTTCTTGCTCTCCCTCTCTCTCTGAAATTGGTAGTTCAAAAAATTTCCTTCTTAACAAAGTGAAAAAAGAATGGCAACCTTATTTTGATTCCCAAATTAAAAAAAATTTTTATTGGTTTATAAATCAGAAAAATCTGGAGAACACCAGCATGTTATGTCCAAAAAGACCAGGTTATTTTATCAGCTACCCATACCCCTTTATAAAACCTTAGCCAAGACTGGGAACATTTCAATCTTCTCTATTCCACGTTCCACAGACTCTTGGAGAGACGTTGATAAAATGTTGCAGCTTAAAACGTGCAGCCAGGAGCCGCCCTGAGTCGGTTCTGGAGGTAGAGTCCCTTCTTGCTTCGGAATGAGCTTCCTGCCGCTGTGACTTCTCAACCCCTCAGACGCGGTCTGCACTAATTGTATTACTTACAACACGGCCAGTGCTTTTGCTTTGTTGTTCCCCAAATTAAACACCTTAATCATGCAAACACCCAGAATTGGATTTAGTGTGACTGATTCCCAACTGTCAGTAAGGATGTAATTAGACAGTATTTTTCTCCAGTTCAACTAAAAGAAAATTGACAATAAAATGCTGATCAATATGTATAGCTCAGGAGGTAGAGCCTGCTTGGAGATGCAGAAGTGTTTGTTTTTAAAATCTATATTCTCGAGTAAAGAGAAAATCCATCTGTCTCTCCTAGAGGGGAAGACGGGGAGAGTGGGCTTGGCAACAGCGTGACCGTCGGAGGCTGAATTAACGGAGACCCTCCCTGGGTTGCACGGTGCGTCTCTGCGTTTCAGGGGACTGTGCTTGGGGGGTGATGTCCGCTTGCTCTCCCCGGTCACATGCGGGGCGGATGTCTGCGTGTACATGGGAGCGTGTGCCCATGCGGGCGTGTGCACGTTGCCCCGTGAACCTCAGCTTTCCTGGCTCTCGGGGCCTTGAGCCCAGCAGATGCCATTTTATGAAAAATCTCTTGAAAATGGGACAGAATTGAAACCACATCCTAGCTGTAAAGGCAGCAGGCTTAGGAGCAACTCTGGATTTTCTCTGTTTTGGATTCTACTTGCCTCCAAATGGCACTTCTGTTTCCTGTGAAATGATCAGAGTCAAAGAGATCGCAGCAGTTAGTATGATTCTGTGGACACACTGTTGGCATTTTGGGTGGGTTATTTCTCTCTGTTGGGGGGGCTTTCCTGTGCATTGCGGAGTGTTGAGCAGCGTCCCTGGCCTCTGTCCACTGGATGCCGTAACACACCTCCCCCAAGTTATGACAACTGAAAATGTCTCTGGATATTGGCAGATGTCCCCAGGGGGCAACATTGGCCCCGAATGAGAACTTCTGCTTCGAGGAGGTACAGTACCGTGTGAGATAAGCTGCGGCTATTTGCAGTCAGGGGTGAGCAGAGCCTGGAAGAGGTGCGGGGTGTTCAGGAGGGGCTGTGACGCTGTTTCTCGAGCTGGGCGGTGGTTACGTGAGAGTGTACAGTTTGTGGAAATATTGCGTTGGCCTCTTGTGTGTGCGCACTCTGTAAGTTATACTTCATTAAAGCGTTTAGAAAGCTTGCTCATAAGACAAAGGATTTGCAGAATGATTGGCACGACAGCTGATCACCTTCATCTGAACTACTGTCAAATGAACACGAGAGGCCTCCAAGATGAGCCTTTCGGGTGTCAGGGCCAAGGGCAGAGACGTGCACACCTGTGTGCACACGGGAGAAGGTTCGCTGGTCACACGGAGGACAAGGTCTCCCCTTGAGGACAGGGGCGGCAACGCAAGTGGAAGACCAAAGCATCGGGCTTTCCAAACGGATTCTGGTAAAATCTTGGGCACGATTCGTGCTCTGCACACGTGCCTGTGTCTGTTTAAATATTAATTCTGTAACAAAGGCCGCACATGGGTTTCAGTTGACATGGAGAAACCGTGGTGGGAACGAGGAATTTGGCCACCGTTTCTGGGAGATGCTCACAGTTTCTGGAAATTTGACTTCACTTCTGGAGTTCCCGGCTGCATCTGTCTCCTGTTTCTTCAACAAACTTGTGCAGAGCCACTGTGTGCCTAGAACGTGCCGGGTGGGGGAGATACAAAGGTGACTGAGACGTGGCTCCGGCAGAGGTGGCTCTACCCTAGTGCACATGAGGAGAGAGCCCGAGGCCTGGCGGGGCGGGCGCCTCGATTGACCTCACCCTGCAGCCTCCCGCCAGAGTGAAGGACATCTTCCTCCAGTACCCCTGGAAATATGCTGCGCTTCATACACAGAAACGCGATTTGTGTTAATTCCATCAACTCTGCGGTCTGTGTCCATACGCTCAGCACTTTTTTTTGAGAGAGACTTGTTTCTCAGCACATCATCTTTAGAATGTTTTTTTTAAATTAAAAAAAAATTTGTATTTCATATTATGGGGGTACAAATGTTTAGGTTACATATGTTGCCTGTGCATTGCCTGAGTCAGAGCTACAAGCGTGTCTGACCCCCAGACAATGTGCACCGCACCCATTAGGTGTGGATATGCCCACCCCTCCTCCACCCTCCCACCTGCCCCACACACCATGAATTTTACTGCCATATGTGCACTTAAGTGTTGATCGGTTAGTACCAATTTGATGGTGAGCACATGTGGTGCTTTTTTGTTTTTTTTCCATTCTTGTGATCACTTAGAAGAATGGTCTCCATCTCCATCCAGGATAGTACAAGGGGTATTAGTTCATCATTTTTCGTGGCTGAGTAGTACTCCATGGTGTACATATGCCACATTTTATTAATTCATTCATGGATTGATGGGCACTTGGGTTGTTTCCACATCTTTGCCGTTGTGAATTGTGCTGCTATGAATATCCGAGGGCAGATGTCTTTTTTATACCCTTCTGTTTCCTACTTACCTCTTCCATCATGGATTTGCCCTGGGAATTTCGAGTTCTTGTCCCTTTATTTTGCAGAGCACTTTTGCTCTTCTCCGCAACGAATCTCGACAGTATTAGCCCACTGCAAGATGTTTGATGTACAAAAGATTCCACAAATGGGACCCACCCTCTGGAAAGTGGTGGTAGTTCCCGACTGATGTGGATGTTATTGTGGTTTTCCCTGTATAACAGACTATTTGAACTGTCAAACTCTTGGCACCTGGCTGCAGTCCTCAGCTGGTGGTAGCTGGGAGGATACTGCTCTTTTGCAACCCCAGGAGAAATGCTGCACACTTAGAGAAGCTGGCTCTTTTTAAGATGCAGAGGGAAGTTTCCAGAGCCAGCACCAGTTTGTTTGGAGGCAAAATGGCTGTTGTATTAAAATTGCCCAAACTTGGGCTGATGCCCTATGTATTCAGAGCTCAAAGCCATGAGTACTTGAATTTTTTTGTGTGTATGTGGTTAGTTTTCCATCGTGTTGCTTGGCAAGTTTCTGCTAATGGCTTCAGCCTCAAGAGCTCAGTTCTACCAACACTAATAGCACCTACTATGTGCCAGCCTCAATAATGCCTACCATGTGCCAGGCATCGGGGATAGAATGGGGAACAAGGTAAGCATAGCACTTGAATGAGACAGTCTGGTTCTCACCCTCAGCCCATCCCAGCACTGGGCTGCTGAGGATCTCAGGTACCTTTGTATCCTCCCCCTGAAGAGGGAGGGAGAAGCTTCGGTGTCTGAGGCCCATTGAGGAGAATTCAGCGGGGTCACCCCAAGGCTTGAAATGTTGGGGAGGACCCGGCTGCTGTGTTGAAAGGTGAGAAGGTGGGGATGGCTGGATTTAGGGAAGGCTGAGCCTAAGGGAAGGTTTTTGTGAGCTCCCATGTATAGTGGGGACCTGCCATAGCGAGGGTCCCTGTGGCTGAGCCTGTGGCCAGTGGAGTGATCCTGTGAGGGTCGTCTTGTGGCAGATGGTCCCCAAAAGTTGGAAGATCAGGAACAGCTGCAATCATGGTGACCTCTGGGGACCTAGTTCCTACCTGGCTTTTCTACAGCACGTGAGCCCTGAATTCTTACGTAAGCCCGTGGAGAAGCAAAAGAAGCTCCGGTAATGACAAGATCGAATTCTCCACCTGCCAGGCGGATTCAGGGACTCAGAGCAGATTTAACTGGAGTTACAGAAATAGGAATGTGACATTTCTTACATCCGGGTGTGGTGGAGAGGAACTTATTCCCTCTGGATTGGAGGGAAGGGGAATGCTCCCTCGACTCGACTCCAAGTTCTCATTCTTAAACCTGGAGTCTAGACGTGCAGTTTCCACTGGGTGCACAGACCAGAGCCGCGTAAGGACCACATCCGCCGCTGCATCTCTTGTGCCTGGAGCTTTCCCCAGTTTCTCCTCTTTGGCTCACAGAGGCGGGAAGTTCCAGCATCACATCTGTCCTCTCGGGGATGAGTTAGGATGGGAGCTTCCACCTCTCCACCTCTAATCTCCTCTCTCCCATTCCTCCATGAGAGACAAGTTGGTCCTATTGGTGGCACCGAGGAAATGCTGATCTATTGGACTGTGATCATGTGTTAGTGGGTGGGTGACTTTGCCTGGACAGTGGCAGCAGGAGCGTCTCTTCAGTCCCTTACACAGGCTCCAGGCAAGAGCTGGTTTTGGCAGAGCCAGCCAGGCAGCCCTCCTTACCCTCAGCTTCCCCTTTGTGCCTGAGACTCATGGCCATGTCAGGGTCTTGCAGGGGCTCCAGGGGGAGGAGGCCTCCTTAGCTTCTATTCAGCAGCCATTGACAGACCACCCAACTGGAACAGTGGGGTTTATCATCTCACATGCTAAGTCCAGACAGAGCCCATCCCAAGGCTGGCTAAATTAGTAGCTTGAGATGTCCCGGTTCTTATTGGAGGTTTCTGTGGTACTCTTGCCTTCCTCTCTTGGTTACAGAGACTGCCACATCCGAATGTCAAGTTCTCATGTGACAACATCTAAAGACAGCAAGGAAGGGGTACAGTTTGTCCCTGCACATTTATTTAGAAATCTTTGTTGATACATAATAACTGTGCATATTGATGGGGTACATGGGATATTTTGAAACAGGCAAACAATGTGTGATGATCAAATCGGGGTATTTGGGATATCCATCTCTTCAGACATTTATCATTTCTTTGTGCTGGGAACATTTCAAATCTTCTCTTCTAGCTGTTTTGAAATAGACAATCAGTTATTGTTCACTCTAGTCACCCTGCTGTGCTGTCAGACACTAGAACGTGTTCCTTCTACCTAGTTGTGTGTTTGTGCCCATTAACCAACCTGTCTTCACCTCCCCACTCCCTGGACCCTTCCCAGCCTCTGTCATTCTGCTCTCTACCTCCATGAGATCAACTTTTTTAGCTCCCACATATGGGTGAGAACATGCAATATTTGTCTTTCTGTACCTGGATTATTGCACTTAACATAATGACCTCCAGTTCCATCCATGTTGCTGCAAATGACAGGATTTTGTCCTTTTTTATGGCTGAATAGTATTCAATTGTGTATATACACCACATTTTCTTTATTCATTCGTCTGTTGATGGACGCTTAGGTTGATTCCATATCTTTGCTATTGTGAATAGTGATGCACTAAACATGGGGGTGCAGGTGTCCCTTTGAGGTACTGATTTCCTTTCCTTTGAATAAATACCCAGTAGTGGGATTGCTCAACTACAAGGTACATCTGTTTTAGGTTTTTGTTGAGAAACCTCCATACTGTTTTCCACAAGGATGGTACTAATTTACATTCTCACCAACAATGTATAAGAGTTCCCTTTTCTATGCATCCTCACCAGCATTTTTAATTTTTTGTCCTTTTAAGAATAGCCATTCTAACTGGGGTGAGATGATGTCTCATTGTGGTTTTGATTTGCATTTCCCTGGTGATGGGTGATGTTGAGCATTTTTTCATATATTTGTTAGCAATTTGTATGTCTCTTCAAATTCTTTGCCAACTTTTTAATGGAATGATTTGGTTTTTTGCTATGCATTGTTTGAGTTTCGTGTATATTCTGGATATTAGTCTCTTGTCAAATGAATAGTTTGAAAATATTTTTCCCCATTCTGCAGGTTGTCTCTTCACTCTGTTGATTGTTTCTTTTCCTGTGCAGAAGCTTTTTAGTTTAATATAGTTCCATTTGTCTACTTTTGTTTTTGTTGCCAGTGGTTTCGAAGTCTTAGCCGTAAAATATTTGCTGAGATCAGTGTCCTCAAGCATTTCCCTTGTGTTCTCTTCTAGTAGTTTTACAGTTTTGGGTCTTGTGTTTAAATCTTCAATCCATTTTGAGTTGATTTTTGCATATGGTGAGAGGTAAGAGTCTAATTTTATTTTTCTGCATAGAGATATCCAGTTTTCCCAGCACAATTTATTGAAGACGGTGTCCTTTCCCCAGGTCTATCTTAGAGAATGTTGCATGTGCTGATGAGAAGAATGTATTATACGTTCTGCAGCTGTTGAGTAAAATATTCTGTAAATGTCTGTTAGGTACATTTGGTCAAAAATTCAGTTTAAATCCAATCAATGTTTCTTTCTCAGTTTTTTGTCTAGATGATCTGTCAAGTGCTGCGAGTGGGCTGTTGAAGTCCCCAACTATTGTTGTATTAGATTCTATCTCTCCCTTTAGATCTAATAATATTTGCTTTATATGTCTGGTGCTCCAGTGTTGGGTGCATATATGTTTAGAATTGTTATATCCTCTTGCTGAATTGATCCTTTTTTCATTATATCTAATAATAACCTTCCTTTGTTTCTTATTATGGTTTTTGACTTAGTCTGTTTTATCTGATACAAGTATTAATATATCCACTCCTGCTGACCTTTGATTTCCATTTTTGTGGAATATCTTTTCCCATCCCCTCACTTTCAGTTTCTATGTGTCTTTAGAGGTGGTGTGAGTTTCTTGTAGGCAGCATATAGTAGGGTCATGGTTTTTTATTTAATCGAGTGGTCCTCATCCTTTTTGGCACCAGGGACTGATTTCATGGAAGACAATTTTTCCACAGACTGAAGTGGTGAGGTGGGGTAATGGTGAGTGATTGGTTAAAATCTATAAAGGACAGTGACTCTCGTATAACTTAGTTATTGTCACAAAATGCTGCATAACAAACTGCCCCAAATCTCGGTGGCTTAATACAACAGTCACTAATTTTTGTGAGTCTGTGAATCAGCTGGGGGTTGGTTGATCCTGTCAAGCACATCTGGGAAGCTCTGCCATGCTCCTCTTGTCTCTTACCTTTTCCTTGGAGCAGTAGGCAGGCCTGGGTTTGTTCTCGTGGTGATAGCAGGTGAATAAGCACACATTTTTCAAATCTTGGTCACACAGATTCATGTACCACTTTGGTACTCATGTACCAAAGCAAGACACATAACCAAACCCAACATTGGGGCTGGAAAATATACTCCGACTCTTCAGTGGGGGGGCGGGGGGGACTTCAGAGTCATATGACAAAGCATCCAGAAACAAGGAGGGCTAAGTAGCTGGGTGCATTAATGTACCTTCATTGACCACAACCCCATAATCACCAATAAAATTCAGTAGCTTTTGGTTGAATGCACTGTGCCTGAGTGCTTCTGGCTGCAGCCCAGGCAATGGGTACCTGTCTGGGGAGGACCTATAGCAGGGCCTCACTGTCCTGCAGGTCTGCATGTAATTATGTGTGGCCAACTCCATGCCGACTGTGGCTGACTTGCTTTGTCCTGTGTCCCCAAGGGGACAATGACTGGCTAATTCTATTCTTGGGTAATTCTGACAAAGATAATTTCAGGAGCCCAGGAAGCAAATCAATTGTAGATTTGAATTTTGCAGGAGGCGAGAATGGTTAAATACATGCAGTCTTTTACATGCTGATAATTATTTCCACACCACAGAGAAGGTTGGCTGTTAGGAGGCTGCCGTTAGATTCCTTTGCCTTGTGAACTTGTGAGCTGTGTCTAGGTGGGGGGCACCCGCCTGTTAGAGGTACTTCTCTTTATAATAGCATTCGCCAACATTCTAAATAAAGAGAGGAAATTAAATAGGCTTCCCTGACAGGTACTCTGCCCTTCCAAAGTGGATCGCACATTGTGAAATAAAGCAGTCACATTAAAAAAAAAAAAACTCTTTGTGTTAAGTTGGTCGGGCTTCAGCAAAGATACTATTTGCCTCAAGTGGAGGGAGGATCCTGTGCCCCATGGTCTTGCATATGACAGCCCAGCATCTTGCTCCCTTTTCTTAACACATTGAAGTTGCTAAAAAAAGACCAAGTGGATGTACGTGACTATTCAATTTTTTAAAACTATTTTTGAAGTGGAGGTTGGGGTGGATTCATTTATTTGGTTTCAGCAAACATTCCTGGGACGCCTGCTACATCCTAGGCTCTATACGAGAGCTGAGAGTCCAGAAATCAGCAAAAGCAGGTGTGGTTCCTGTCCTCAGGCAGTGGACACTTTGTACTGTCCCATAAGTAGCCACTGGCCACGTGTGGCTGCTGAGCACCTGAAACGTGGTGGGTACAAACTGAGATGTGTGGGACATGTCAGATACACAACCAGATTTTGAAGACTTAGTTTAAAAAAAAGAATATAATGTATTTTGTTAAAATTTTAAAAAATATTTTATACATATTTAAATGGTATTTTGGATATATTTGGTTAAATAGTTGGTAAAATTACTTTCACCTGCTTTATTTTACTTTTTAAAAATGGCTACTACAAACTGTAAAAGCAAATGTGTGGCTTGTGTCATATTTATACTGGACATTGTGGTCTGGAGCGGATGCGAGCATTAAATTGGGAGTTACCTGGGTCACTGACCCACGTTTCATTGCTCTGAAGGAGAAGTGAAGGGTATGAAGAGAACACTCGGGTGGGGGGAGAGGGAACCTCAGGCTCAAAGGGTAGAGAAAGGCTTCCTGCAACAGGCTGGCAGTTCCGCCAAAGGTTCAACATAGTCATCAGTAATTCCGCTCCGTTCCCCACCCCCCAAAAGAAAACACATCCACACGGAAACTTGTACGCAAATGCTCATAGCAACGTTGTTCCTAATAGCCCCAAGTGGGAACAACCCAAGTGTTTATCTGCTGATGAGTGGATCAATAGAATGTGGGATGACCATCCATGAGCACTATTCAGTCACAAAAGGAACGAGGTACCGATTCGTGCTACGACCTGGATGAACCTGGAGAATGTTACGTTTAGTGACAGAAGCCAGTCGCAAAAGGTCACGTGGTATATGATTCCATGTATGTGAAATGTCCACAATAGGCAAATTCACAGCGAAAGAGAGTAGGGAAGTGTTTGCTAGGTGCTGGAGGGGAGAGGAAATGGCAGATGACTGCTAATGGATGTGGGTTTTTCTTTCTTTCTTTCTTTTTTTTTTTTTAGAGCCAGGGTCTGGTTATGTTGCCCAGACTGGAGGGTGGTCGCTGTTCCCAGGCTCAATCACGCACACTGTGGTCTTGAACTCCTGGACCCAAGCGATCCCCCTGCCTCAGCCTCCTGAGTAGCTGGGGTTACAGGTGCATGCCGCCACACCTGGCTTAGTTCCTTCCTGGAGTGTTGAAAATGTTCTAAGATTGATCGTGGTGATGGTTGCCCAACTCGGAGAATACACTAAAACCATTGATTTGTTTACTTTAAATGGGTGAATCATATGGTACGTGAATTATATTTTAATAGAGCTGTTATTTTAAACAATAGAATCTTCTTTGAAGAGGTGACTCTTAAGGGGAGACCTGGAGGGCGGGCAGGTGTTACCTGTGTAAAGAAGCGAGGAACAGCATTTCAGGGTGAGGAACAGCACAGTGCAGGCCCTGAGGTTGAAAGGAATGGAGTGGATTTTGGGGACTTTAAAGAGATTCATGTGGCTGGAGGCTGGAGAGCGGAGAGCATGTCAGGGCAGGAGAAGAGGGGCTGGGTCATGGGGGCTCTCACATCAGGGCATCGGAGCCTCACACCAGTGCCCCCACCGCGGGCATCCCACCTGACTGCCCAGTGCCCCGGTTTCCTCGCCAGTGCAGTAAAGGGCCGTTGTAAGGGTGCGTGGGGATGACGCATGCCCAGTGAAGGGAGCCTTTGTACTCGCTAACCTACAGGGCTGTGGGAGCCACTGAAAGGGAGGGATCTGTTTGGATGTGCCTTCTGAAGCTGTCCCTTTGTCCCTGTGTGGAGTGCAGACTGTAGCGAGGTGAGGGGAGGCATTTGCAGTCACAGAGCGGGGGATGGCGGTGGCTTGGTTTATGCCAGGAGAGCGGCTAGAGCAGCGGATGGCTAGAGTGTGATTCGGGAGGTAAAACCAGCAGGGCTTGGCCGTGGAACGTGGGTTGCGTGGGCTGGAGGGACGGAGAGGGTGAGAACAGCACTCTCAGAACACACAGCCCAGCGGGGCCCCCAGTCCCAGGTCACTTGGGGTCCCTTTGTGAGGAGCGTTTATGAAGATGTCTGGACATCAAATGCCTTTGCCGTGCGTCCTTACGTAGCCAACAGCTCCTCCTGCCCTGCGTCCTGAACTTACGTTTGGTCTTACTTCGTTGCAGGGGCCGTTCACTTGCTTTTGCGGGAAGTGTGGCATGCCACCGGGGCAGCGTATGAGCGTGCTTTGGGTTGCTGGGCGAGAGTGAGTGCTGTTTAGATCTGTGCCGGTGTTGTTGGTTTGGTCCATGCCCCTTTCTGGCCTGCGGCCGAGGGACGCCTGATTCTCAGCTTGCTATCATCTGGAAGATCCCGGCCAGGACCGCGTTTGGTGTTGCGGAGAGAAGGCAAAAGTAGGCAGCTCCTCTGTCGTCTCCCTACGTCATCCGGCAGGAACGTGGCTGTGAGCGTCATTGCCGACTGTCTCGGTTTTCATGTCACTGCAGAGAGCCTCCACCGACACTCAGCCACATTGTGAAGCCACTGCCCCACTGTGGGCTGCGATTTCTTTTTCCCGAGACCGACACAGCCACGTTTCCCGTTGCAACTCGGCGCAAACAGATGCTCGCGTGCCAGCGCCCGCCCTCCCCTGGTGGGAGGGAGTCAGTGGGGCGATTCCGGCTGGGTCTGCATGTCAGAGCTGCCGTTGAGAGCACGCTCCTGTCAAATTAACTCTGGGGGGGGTCCCCTTTCGGGGCAGAGCTCCGGGGTTTTCTCGAGGTGGGAACCCAAAGCTCACACAGAATCAGGAAAGTTAAGTCGGGCCCACGATGGAGATCAACCTGTGACCTGTTGTGACCTGATGACCGGTCTCTTTACACGTCAAGGAAAAATACCAGTAATTTTCTTTCCAAGTGCCTGTGCACTGTGGTCCCTCGGCCTCCTGTGTCTAGACCCCATGAAACACATCAGCGGGCGGAGGATCAAAAGAACCGAAACCTTTGTCCATGTGTTGAGACTGGGCTTGCTGTTATCACACCTCATCCCCTTCCCTGCTGGGCACCCACAGATAGTCATCTTCAGTGAAGGTCCCCTCGCTCAGACCAGCCGGTCTCAACCTTGGCTGCACCTGGAATCCTCCGGTGAGATTAAAAAATACTGATGGTTGGTAGGCCGTGGTGGCTTATGCCTGCAATCAATCCCAGCACTTTGGGAGGCTGAGGCAGGAGGATTACTTGAGACCAGGAGGTCGAGACCAGCCTGGGCAACATAGTGAGACCCCATCTCTCCAAAAAAATTAAGAAAAATTAGCTGGGCGTGGTTGTGTGCGCCTGTAGTCTCCGCTACTTGGGAGGCTGAGGCGGGAGGATTGCTTGAGCCCGGGAATTCGAGATTTCAGGGAGCTATGATTGCACCACTGCATTCCAGCCTGAGTGACAGAGTGAGACCCCATCTCTAAAAAGCAAAAAATACCCCGTGATGCTCTTTTTCACTTAGCGTTGTGTTTTTGAGGTCCTTCCACATTGTAGTATGTGTCAGTATTTCAAGGCTAAATAATTTTCGGCTATTGCATGCATACACCCCATTTTGTTTATTCATTTATCTGTTGCTGGCCATTTGGGTTGTTGCCGCCTTTTGGCTGTTGTGTGTATCGTATGATTCCATTTATGCAAAATGTTCAGAACAGGCACATTTATAGATGTAGAAAGCAGTAAGTGGTTGCCAGCGGCTGCGGGGGAGGGGAGGCGGGACATGCCTGGTGGGTGCAGGGCACTTTGGAGGTAATGAAAATGTTTTGCAACCAGATACAGGTGATGGTTGCTTAAGATTGTGGATGTACTCAATGCCAGGGGATTGTACACTTTCACACGGGGACTTTCATGTTGCATGACTTTTGCCTCCATTAAAAAAATACTGGTATCCACGTCCCGCCCCTAAGAGAGTCTGAATCAATTGGTCTGGGATGCAGAGCCCAGGCACTGGGATTTTAGAGTCTCCCCAGGCAATTCTAACGTGCAGCTGGGGTCGAGAATCTCTTTGTGGAATAGACTCTTTCATGTGTTCCTTGTGTTCTTTTCTAGCCTCTAGCACGGCTGTGGCTTTCTATTTCCCATCAGAGGTTTCTGGGGATAATTTTTACAATGCAGTCTGAAGACCAGCTGCATCAGAATGCCCTGGGATCCTGCTAACCATGTAGCTCCCCTGTCTCTGACTCCGCCCTACCGAGTCAGAATCGCATGGGTGAGGCCCCAGGCTGTACCCCAGGTTACTTTTACCTGGGCAGTGACCTGAGAACTACTTCTGAAAACTCTTAGGTTTCCCTTCTGTTCATCCTGCCTTTCATTTCACATTTGGGTCCCTTTGTGTGCCAGCCACTGGGCTGTTGCTCTGTGTATACAGCATGAAAAAGATGGAGGTGGCCCTTCCCTTAGGAGCTGTCAGTAAAACGGGAGTGCTCACAGCGTTCTGTCACTCACCAGAAATGCATTTGACACACGTAGCTGGGGTCGCATGCTTGGCATGTGTATTGGAAACTTCTAGGTGGAAACAGCAGTGATCGCAGCCCAGGGTAGTGGTCTCCCATGACAGGTCTCCCTCAGGAGGCTGAGACCACAACTCCAAAATTAGATTCAAATCCAAGTTCAACATCTCCCTTAGTTGCGTAAATGATGTAAGCCTCAGGGTTTTTATTAGTGGTTTGTTGCTGTGTAACAATATTACTGCAAACCTAGTGGCTTAAAATGACACACATTTATCATGGCGCAGTTCCTGCCGGCAGGGGTCTGGGCGTGGCTCAGCTGGGTCCAGAGCAAGGTGTCAGCCAGGGCTCGGTTCTCATCTGGAGGCTCGACGGGATGGATCTGCCTCCGAGGTCGTCTGGTTGTTGGCAGCGTTCAGTCCCTTTAAGTCTTCCAGACTCAGGGCTCGTCTCTTGCTGCCCTGGGCTCTTTGCACGCTGGGCGTCTCCGTGTGGCAGCTTCATCTCCAGAGCCAGCAAGACAAACAGCCTCCTAGCCAGACAGGTCTACCTCTTACCTGGCATAATCACATACGCCCCATCACCTTTGCCATATTCTGTTGGCTAGAAGCAAGTCGTAGGTCCCACCTGTTTTCACGGGGAGGGGATTCTACAAGGGAGTGAGTACCAGGGGGAGGGAACTCTGTGTATAAAATGTGGGGTAATTACGCTTCCCACCTCGTAGGACTGCAGTGAAGACTAAGTGAGAGGCTGCATGAAAAGCACTTAATAGTGCATAAAGGGCTTAATAGACGTTAACTTTGTTGCTATGTATCGTTTTTTACCATCACTGTTACCATTGCCAACATCATCATCAGGTTGATGCTGATGGTCTCCTGGCTGGGAAAGGCACCTCCCTGTGTTGCCCCTGGCTCCTCTTGAGCTCCTCCTGTGTTGTTCTCACAGGTACCTCCTTCCTCCCACCTCAGAGATTGAGCCCTTGGCCCTGAATCCTTTTTCCAGTTTGAACTGCCTGAAGCATGCGCTAGACTCGTTGAGTGCTGAGATTGAGTGTAGCATTTTATGTAATGCAGAATCTCCATCAAGCTGGAGGCATCTTTGAGGGACTACATCCCTGGTGGCCTCCAATGACTGTGGTCTCTCCCCCATTTAGGATTCTTTGCTAGAGCCGCAGGAGATGGCTTCCCTTGCTGTCTTAAGAGTCAGCATCTCCAATTTCCTACCAGAGAGATGTTTATATACCTAGAACCAATTGAGTCCCTTCAATTAAAAAATATGTTAGTAATGCTTTGGGCCAGTGATTGTGCTTGGGTCCAGGGAGGTAAAAAGCGAATCAGTAAGGCACATCCTTGGTCCTCAGTGTGCTCAATAGTTCAGTGGAGGAAGTCATTTTTTAATTAAAAAAAAATTTGTTTTTACAATAGATCTCTTGAACCTATTCCTCCTAACTGAAATTTTGTATTCTTTGATCAACATCTTCCCCAATTCTGGTCTTCCCCTCCCCTGCCCCTGGCAACCACCATCCTGTCTCCTACTTGTATGAGTTTAACTTTTTTAGATTCTATGTATAAGTGAGCTCAGATGGTATTTGTCTTTCTGTGCCTGACTTATTTCACTTAATGTCCTCGGGATCCATCCGTGTTGTTGCAGATGACAAGACTTCCTTCTTCTTTAAGACTGAATAGTATTCCATCATGTATATGTACCACATTTTCTTTATTCATCCATCGATGGGCACTTAGGTCGACTTTATCTTGGCTGTCGTGGATAATGCTGAAGTGGATACTGGAGTGCATATTCCTCTACGACATACCGACTTCGATTTCTTTTGCTATATAAAAGTGTGGTCATTTCTGGACAATATGGTAGCTCTATTTTTAATTTTTTGAGGAAGCTCCACACTGTTTTCCGTAGTGGCTTTATCAGTTTACGTTCCTACTGACAGTGTAACTGTTGCCTTTTCTCCACATCCCCACCAGCACTTGTTATCTGTTGTCTTTTTGATAGCAGCCATTCTCACAGGTGTGAGGTGATATCTCACTGGGTTTTAATTTGCATTTCTCTGATTATTAATAATTTTGAGCATTTTTTAATATACCTGCTCATGATGTGTCAATTTTCTTTTCAGAAACGTCTACTCATATTCTTTGGCCATTTTTTAATTGGGTGGTTTTCTTACTATCGAGTTGAGTTCTTTATATATTTTGGAGATCAACCCCTTATCAAAGATTTTCTCTCGTTCTGTAGGTTGTCTCTTCAATGGAGGAATTTAGACTTACAACCAGCGTTTCTCAGTTTGGGGCAAATGTTACTGGCTGTAGGTAAGGAGAGTTAAGGTGGACCAACAGGTGATTGTAGATGCGACACAGATTTGGCGTTAAATCATCTTTCAGTCACATTGTGATAAAGTTATTTTCTTTTAGATTCTCTCCCATCTTTATGAATATGTTAAGAACAAAGTCTGTTGGGTGTTAATATGTCTTTAACACTTTGTATTCTCCCTTTTAAACAGAGGGGACAGGGAGAAGTCCAGCCCTTCCTGTAGGCAACAGTGTTCAGCTAGAATACCATCGTTATGTTACCATTGAATTAACCTTTTGTAGTCATAGCAGTAAACAGTCCTTTGGAAAAAAATGTATTTAAGTAGAAGTGTGATCAGCTGCCCTTTGGTTGTTAGATATACTGATGGTTTAAGAAAATTTGGAAGTCTGGATTTTTATATGAAGTTTTCTAATTATTGCACATTAGATCAAATAAAAATACTATGTGGTTCGAGTGAAATATATCGTAGGCAGCTGATCTGTAACTTCAGTAGTGAGAGATGTAATAAGAGAGTGTATCAACATTGTTAAAATGTCTGTACTACCCAAAGTGATCTACAGATTCAATGCAATCTCTATTAAAATGCCAATACCATTTTTTGCAGATCTAGAAAAAGAAATAATTCTATGCTTCTTATGGAACCAGAGAAGACCCCATATAGCTACAGCAACCTTAAGCAAAAAGAGCAAATTGGGAGGCATCAATTTATTAGACTTCAGGCTATGCTACAAGGCTGTAGTAACTAAAACAGCATAGTACTGGCACAAGAACAGAGACATAGACCAATGGAACAGGACTGAGAACCCAGTTATAAAACCATCCTCATATTGCCATGTAATCTTTGGCAAAGCAGACAAAAACACTGGGGAAAAGAAAGCCTTATTCATTTTATTATGGGAAAAACATTCATTGTTTTACCAAGTAAATATGATGTTAAGCTATAGATTTTTAAAAATATATGAAGTTTATCATACTGAGGATGTTTCCTTCTATTCCTAGTTTCCTGAGGGTTTTTTTTCACAAAATCATGAATAGATGTTAGATTTTATCAAATATTTTTCTTACATCTGTTGAGAAAAACATAAGATTTTTCTCCTTTTTTCCCCTCTTGATGTGTTGAATTACTCTAATTGCTTTTTGAATGCTGAGCCAATCTTGCATTTGTGAGATAAATCTTATTTGGTCATGTTGTATTGTCCTTTTAACATATTGCTGAATTTGATTTGCTAATATTTTATTAAGTATTTTTGCATCGGTTTTCATGAAGGATATTGGTGTGTGATTTTTTTTGTGTGTCTGTGTATGTATATTCTGGCCTTAAAAAATGAGATGCAAGTGTTTCCATCTCTATTATTTTCTAAAAGAGTTTGGGTAATATTTATATTATTTATTTTTTAAATGTTTGATAAAATTTGCCAGTGAAGACATCTGGGCCTGGGCTTTTTTGGTGGGAAAATAGTGAATTATTAACTCTATTTATTTAATAGCTGTAGAGCTATTCATGTTTTCTGTTTCTTTTTTTTTTTTTTTCAGTTTTGATACCTTGTGATACTTTGAAGGAATCTGTCCATTTCATCTAGATTGTTGAATTTATTGAAAAAATGTTCATTTTGTCTCCCTATTATCCTTTGAGTATCTATACGATCTATAGTGCTGTCCCTTCTTTAATTCCTAATATTGGTGATTTGTGTTTTCTCTTTTTTCCTTGATCACTCAGGCTGGGTGTATTTGTGGTCTACGGACCCTACAATGGCTTCTAACGGTCTCTGCCTCTGATGTTCACATCCTTGTGTAATCTCCTCCCCTTGAGTGTGAGCTGAACCTAATGACTCACTTTGATAAATAGAATGTGGAAAGAGTGATGGGATTTGCTTCTGAGATCCGTTCACAAAAAGTCTCTGGCTCTGTCTTGTTTGTCCTTCCCTGCCCCCTTGCTTGCTTGTTTTAGTGGAAGCCACCTACCGCGTGGTGAGGAATCGAGGGAACAGCCAACAGCCAGTGAGAAACTGAGTCCCTAAGTGAAAAAGCCTGCAGGTGTCTACAGCCTGCCACAGCTGTGTATTAATAAATAAGCTTGGATGCAGAGCTCTGCCTCCCCCGCAGATCCTCGCGATGCCTGCGTCCCAGCGGATGTCTTAACTGTAGCATCATGAGAGAACCGTCAGTCAGAGGCACCAGGTGAGCTGTGCCTGGATTCCTGAGCCACGGAAACCATGAGATGACAAATGCTGGCTGTTTTAATGATTGGAGGAATTTGTTATGCAGCAGTAGATAGCTAATACAGTGTTTATCGAGTTCATTCATTATTTTACAAAGCCAGTGTTTGGTTTTATTGATTCTGTTGTTTATATGCTTCCTATGTCATCAATTTCTCTATTTTCTTGTATTCACTTTGGGGTTCACTTACTCATCTTTGGCTTTTTGAGGTTGTAGTTCAGATCGTTTATTTTACATCTCTCTTATTTTCTAATACAGGCATTTAAAGTGACAAATATCTAGTCTAGTGCTGGTTTATCTTCATATCACAGATTTCAACATATTGTCTTTTTATTATCATACAGTTCAAACTATTTCTAATTTTCCTCATGATTTCATCTTTGGGTGTTTAGACGTGTGTCAATTTCTAAATATTTGGTAATTTTCCAGATAACTTGTTTTTATTGATTTCTCGTTAAATACTGTTGTCAGAGAAATCCTTGATTTCAGTCTTTTCTGAGTTTAATGAGACCAGTTTTGTAGAGCAGCAGCATGTGGTCTCCCTTAGTGAACATTCGTGGGCCCTTGAAAGAGGGTGTATTTGGCAGTGTTTGGGGCTGTCATGTCACGAATGTCAAGTCGGTCAAATTGGTTGATATCCTTACTAATGTTTATCTATCTGCTTTGTCAGTTACTCAGAATGGAGTGTTAAACTCTTCCACTATGATTGATGGATTTGTCTTTTGATTATTGCTTCATATATTTTGAAGCTCTGTCATTAGGTGCAGCATACATATTTGGGATTATTTTGTCATGTTTTTAAATTGACCTCTTTATCATTATAAAATGACCATTTCTACCTGCAGTAATAATCCTTGTCTTGAGGTTTATTTTGTCAGATGTTACTGATGCTAGGCCAGCTCTCTAATGCTTAGTGTTTGCCTGGTATATATTTTCCCACCCTTTTTGGTTTAACCTGTATGTGTTTTAAATTTAAATGTGTTTCTGACAAATAGCATATGGTTAATCTTGCCTTTTTGTTTTGTCTGTCAATCTGTGCCTTGTACATGGAGTGTTTAGACCATTTATACTTAATGTAATTAGTGATATAGTCAGGTTTAAGTCTAGCTTAGCTTGTATTTTCTATCCTCTATTCTTTGTCCTTCCGTTTCTCTTTTACTGCCTTCTTTTGGGTTAATACATTTTTTTTTTTTTTTAGTATTTTGGGTGTAGTCTTTTGGTTGATAAAGAGAACTTCAAACTAGAAAATGATCTTGTTATTTATGATTCAAGAGTAAAGTTGCCTTAAGCTTAGACTCAGAGGCTGCTGGTCTTGACTGGAGAGGATGCCTCGCTAGTTATATTAGTATGATCATCATGGCGTTGATGGATCCCTACAGCACAGGGCACGTGGGATATTACCCCTGTTCTCCCTGGGACTTGCTGTCAGGGCTGTAGCACATGCGCTGACCTGGTAGAGGAGTATTTGCAGACAGGCCACATGAGCCTCTGTCTGCAGTAAACGCTGGTCTGTTGCAGTCTGCATCTCACCTCCACGGTCAAGCTGCGTCTCTCTCTAGGGGCTTCCTGACTTCTGCTTGTTGTCACCTCTCTTTCCATCACAGCTGCTTCCCGCAGTGTGGGAGGAGGCAGGGGACATTCTGAAACCCTGGAGAAAGGCTGTCTGTGGGAGTCATGGATGCTAGTGTTTTAGATAAACTTCAAACATGCGTCTGACATGGAGAGGCGGGGATCTAAACAGTGCTTTGGTCCCTTCCCCTCTCGCCCGCCATGCTGCAGATTTTAGGAAAAAGGAACCATGCCTTATAGGTGTTGAGTTATCATTCACTCCCTTCTCCTCCATTTTTTTGCTTTGTTTATGACTTAGATTAATTCTGAATCTCTTGTACCTGGACTCCTATGAAAATTCCAATAAAGCAAAAATGATTAAAATTGGATTGCCCATAGAAGCCGAGACGATGTTTTTCCCCTGGAGCTAGTTTCGGCATCTAAATAAGGTGGGAGGGGGGAGGCCCGCGCCCTGCATATCGGCTTTTCAAACAAGGCTCAGTGGGAATGCCTCAGTTTGGATCCATAAATATGAAACAGGAAATCTTAAATGGGACTTCTCTCTGTGGTTTAAAAGAAAAGTCCAACGTGACATTATAGCTTTGATCATAACTTAATTTTTCATTTCCATTTGAACTTTAATTTCACTTAAATTATCTTCTGACAGATCTCCAAAGGAATATTTAAGTGATGCCCGGCGTAATGCCGGCAGATTATTCATATATCAGCCCTCAGGCTACCGAGGAAGGCTTCATCATCTCATAGCGAGTTTTATTGGAATCTGTAGCTCACAAAATATTGCTTTCTGACAGCCCTGTGCAGTAGAATTTAAAGGCTTAAGTTTGGGGAGGATTTACACGTTGGTAGCATCCTCTGCTACACCTTTTAGGGACATTAAATCAGAAGGCTCCCCAGGGGCAGTGCTGTGGGAAGGTGTTCAGTAATCCTCCTGCGTTATCTCTGGATAGGTGTGTGAGGCTCGGAACAGCCCTCGCTCCTCCCACTTTTGAACCCGATTGGGGCCCTGTGAGGGATGGTGTCCTTCCAGCCACCGTCCTTTAGGGGACTTGGGTCTGTCTTGGTGATCCGAACATGGATACAAAATCGTATGCCAGGGCTGCAAAGAGCTCACTCATGGTGCTTTGTTTATTTGTTTATTCATTCATTCTTTGAACAATTACTTATTAAGTACCTCCTATTGCCAGATACTCTTCTAAGTCCCGGGGACATAGCAGTGAATGAGTCAGACATTGTTGCTCCCATCCTAGAGCTCCTGGGCTAGCAGGAAGGACAGAAATTAAACTCTTAAACGTACAAATAAATCCATCAGAACTGGTGAAGAGCCCTATGAAGGAGATAATGTCTCTGTGGAAGAGGGATTTCAGCTGAGACTCAAAGGATTGGTCAAAGTCAGCCAGATAAAGGGATTCCCCCCACAAGCAATATAGAGAAATGTTTTCATTTGCATTTCCCCTGCTCCCTGTGAGTTCGAACCTCTTCGTGAAATCACTGGCCATTTGGATCCTGTTTCATGAAATTTGCCTGTTCATGTCCTTTCCCTGTTTTTCAATTCTTTGTCTGTTGCTTACTGCCTTGGGGAGTTTTGTTTTCCACGGGTAGGTTTTAATCCCCCTGCAGTTTGTGCCGTGTGGTGTGTTCCCTGTGGGCTCTGCAAGTGGCTGGTACCGGGTGAGGCCCGCCCTGTGTGCAGAAGTCCGCGTGGGTAGCTGGTTCGGGGCCAAGTTGGGCATGATGTGTTTTGGAGCCCGCACGAGGCCTGTTCCACCCGCTGCACTTAATTACAGAAGCTGGGGTTTGCACTAAAGAGAGATCAAGCTTTTCTGTTCTGAGCCTGGCTCCATACAGACTTGTACTGTGATGGGCGAAATCTTGGTATGGCTTCCTCCCGCGGCGTTCCTAAAACACCTGCTTTCTGTCTTCTGCCAGGGGGTCGCTTGCTTCTATGGAGGGTGACTGATGGGGGGCTGGTGGTACACAGTGGGGTGCTGCTTTCCTCCTCAACTCTGTATTTCTGGATGTTTCCCTTGACTTTTCACCCTATCGATTAGCAAAACAAAGTGGCTTTCAGGAGCCTGTTGCTGGCATCTGTGAGATTTTATTGAACGTTACTTCTCCGTATTTCCTGCCCTTGTGAGGGATTTCTTGTGAAGTTCCTTTCCTGTGAAAAATAAAGGCCATAGAAGAAGAAATGGGGAATCCCGCAGATGTGGAAGCGAGGCGGTATGCCTGCAGACGGACACTTCTGGATCGGCCAAGAAAGTCTGTGCTTGCAGAAGGCAGATACCTGTGCTACTCTTCCCTGCTGCTGTGCCTCGAGCAGACATCACTAATTGATCCCAGCCTCCATGCTGGCTGAATCTCCAGGATCCTTATCCACGCAGCACTCCAGGGAATCGTTGTCAGTGAGTCGGAGCTGGCATATAAATGGAAATATCTTTGCCTGCCTTCACTGGAATTCTTTCCCTCTTGCCTTCCTATCCTAGCTAGGTGCCTCTGTATCTCTTTAGCCTGGAATTTCCCAAGAAACACTAATTTAACAAAAGAATCTTGAGATCCAATAAATCTGGGGAATGCTGTACAGTCAGATCATGACAGGACCTCTGCATTCCCGGAGTGAGAACAATGTGTGTAATTTCATCAATTTTTTTAAAAATTTCAAAATATTCAGGGGGTAGCTTGTGAATATTTTCTCCCGTTCTGTCAGTGCTCTGTTGATTGTTTCCTTGGCTATGCAGGAGCTATTTAGTTAAATCAAATCCCATTTATTTATTTTTGTTGTTGCCATGATGGCCACTGAGGTCTCTCCAAGGTGGGGAGGGGGCTTGTAGAATCCTGATGATTGGAGATCTATCGTAAAAGCGTGAGTTAGGTGTGCAGCAACTACCGGCAGAGAGAGGTTAAGCCTTTTCCGCCTTTCGCTCTGCACCCGCCCCACCCCAGCCTGCTCTGCTCTGCCGTCTGCAAACCCACGAGGCAGGGCTGCAGATCACCGCTGGGTCGGAGCTGGCTTCCACTGCCTCCGTGTTCCCTGCTATCATTGGGGTTCGTAAGAATAATTTGGTGTAAATCGAGAAGAATCGTTTCTAGAAGCAGCAGCCGCTGGGAGAGAGGTTGTTTCGCCTTGCCCACGGGAGGCGTCTCAGCGAAACTTTGCCCGTCTGGGCTGGCTGGTCGGTGCAGAAATAGGAAATTAATGCTTTTGCTGGCACATGAGCTTCTCGGTAACAAAACGACAAAAAACAAACAAACAGAAGCCCAAACAACTGCCTGCTCCTGAGGCTTGGCAGTGGCGTGGGTTACTTATTAAATTTCAGCTGGCGGGTCCCCAGGGGCGCCACTGTGATTGCCATGCCTCCATTTCGTGCTTGCAGGGTTCAGGGTGGCACTTGACAAGTCCTGTCTCTGCGCTCAGAGCAGGACACTATTCTGGGCACTCAGGTGTGCAGACCTTCCCTTCCTTTCCTTGAATCTGGGCCCCACCCACCTGCCCGGCATTTTCTGGGCTCCTGATTCTTCCCCCGAAATCCTTTCCTTCCCCTCCCCTCCCCCCACCGTAAACAAAATCGCAGAAGAAATGCACGCTGGTAGTGAAATTGAAATTAAAACAGCAGAGAAGTACCTAGAAAAAAAATGGATCCCTCCTCCTTTTCCCCTTTTACCCCCCATTTTCTGAGGGTGCCGCCCCGTTAACCGTGTGGGGTGCTTTATCCCAGACACTGGGATGCAGGTACCAACACACTTGATCTCACACACAGGTGACCGCACACATGTGTGCGTGCACACACACTCCCTAAGGGTCTTAAAATAGATGTAATTTATTATAAAATGGTCATGCTTGTGGCTAAAAAAATAAAGTAGGACTGAAAGGCTTATCATGAAAAATAATCGCTTTCTGCCTTTGTCCACTCCCAAGAAGCCACGCGGAACTCTCTGGGCTTCAACCCTCTCGTGGCTACACCAGGGCTCAGACAACGTGCACGCACTTACTGCAGCTTCTGGACCGGTCGGTGTCGGCCTCTGCCCCTTCAGACTTTTGGCTGTGATGGATGAGCTTTAACCTCATTTCAACCCCGTACCGCTCCTTCCCTTAACCCACAAACCGTTATTTTTACTTTATTTAGTAAAATTAATCAATAGAGTTACATTATATAGGCTGTATAAATATTCTTTTCAGAGTCAATCGTACTAAGATACCATTTTCTTTTTTTCTTGTGTTTATAGTTGCCTTTCTTTTTTCTTTTCAACTATTTGCCTTTGCTATGTCTTAAATATTTTTCAGTATTTCTGTGTATTTATTTTTAATTTTTGTTTTTTAAGAGACGGGATCTCACTCTGTTGCCCAGGCTGAAGTACAGTGGCATCATCCTAGCTCACTGCAGCCTCCAACCCCTGGGCTCAAGTGATCCTCCTGCCTCAGCCTCCCCAGTAGCTGGGACTACAGGAGTGCGCCACCATGCCCGGCTGATATTTTTCTTATAGTAAAGATGAGGTCAAGTTCTCCCCTCTCTTACTTTTCTGGAGATACCCGTCCTGGACTCCTACTGCTCCAGCCTGCGCTGCGCGGATGCAGTCCTGAGACTTCTCTGCCAGGCTCAGGTCAGTTTGTTATTTCATTACATAAAAATAACTGGGTGGATTTTACCACCACAGAGTGCGTATTTAGGATACTCTCATTGAACTCGGGCCATGTGTCGTGAGTGAAACTTACCTGGGGTGGGATGAGGGCTTTGAAGCACAACTCAGAACACCCAGGCCGTTACTGCCAGGGCTGTTGAAACTTAGGATGCATTTTCTCCAAATTGGGAAGACCCGATTAAATTCTAGATGACATGGGGTATATTAGCCTCCCCTCGGGGTCTGGGGACATTGCAGAAAGAGGCAGTCATCCTTTGTAGTGGCCAGTGCTGAGCGGCCAGGAGGGACCTGTGTAAAACTTATTAAGGTCCCCTGGACAGAGACAGGCCCAGGATGGAGAGGCACCGGGCAGACGCTGCAAACTGCAGGGTCTGATTTGCAGTCTTGCTGCCTCCCACGGGGTGGGGGGGGCAGGATTCTGTTCAGCTCCAGTGGGAGGAGCCACAGGCACTTATTTGTTTAATGACATCAGTGACTTTTTCTCCAAGTGCACCAGGGAGAAAGGCTGGCCCCATGACGGGATGTGCTTTCCTTTTGTGCCACGTGCCGTGCGGCTTGCTTTCCATCAGCCGTTTGGTTTTGTGTCCCCAGCCACCCTGCAGGGCAGATACTACTGTCCCCGCTTCAGAGAAGAGACGTGAAGGCTGGGCAGGGTGCTCTCTGCTCAGGTCACCGTAGCCTGCTGAGTCTGGCCGTGTTGCTCTGTTTGTTGCAGTCCTGGCGGCCTCAAATACCCTTCTTCCCTGAAGTCCCTGGGGTGGTCCCACATCATGGCAGTTGAAGAGGGGAGCAAGGACCAGGTGGCAAGGCTGCCCTAGTGGTGGCTGTCCTCATGGTGATGTGGCTCCTGGCATTAGCCGTTCCTGTAGCTTACCTTCCCACCAGGTCTCCTGAGAACCAACAGGGTCGTCTCAACACAGCCTTCTTCACCCGGGGCCCGTGGGTGCCAGGAAGACTCCTGGGTGGGATTTGGACGCTAGGAGTGGGTGACGGTGGTCTGAGCTCCCTTGAAGTGTGTGGGACGTTTTGTGTGTCCTTTCTCTGGGCAAGGTTATAGCCCCCATCAAATGCTCAAGATAGGTCAAAGAAGAACAATGCTAATAATAAAATAATAATTGTATAATGAGAACTAACATCTATGGAGCACTTTCCAAATTTTATGTCATCAGATCCTCTTGGCGATCCAACGCTGTGGGTGCCATATTATTCCTGCTTGAATGCGAGGACGCCAAGGCCTGGAGAGGGGACGTCACTTGGCTGAGGTCACACAGTTGGTACTCTGTGGACTTGGGGTCCAAGCTTAGGCACTCTGACTGTATCGTTATTGTTTTTAAAAAATTATTTTTATGTTTTAAAAATTTCAGAAGTTTTAAATGTACAAATGTTTTTGACGCATGGCTTGAGTGAGGGTTATAAACATGCCCATCACCCGCAATCGGACTTCAGAATGTGACTGTTGCTGACCCAAGGGAAAACTAGCCTTTGGGGGGCTGTGTAGCTGTTTGTTGGGGAGACGTGGGTCCTGCAACTTGGGGTCCTCCCAGAAGGACTGTAGAGGGGGGAAGGCAGTAGACCCTCTCCCCCCATGGCTGGCGCTGCCCTGAGCTGCGGTCCCATCTCCCGTGGCGTCTGGGTAGAAGAGGCACCAGGGATGACCTCACCTCGCGGCACGGCGGGCACGGTGCCCGGCCCGCGGAAACGCTGTCATTTCTTCGCACATCAGAAGAAATTGACAAAAAAAAAAAAAACCCAGAAAAAACAACTTTTAGGTCAAAGAAAAATTTTAAATACTTAATAGTGATATATGTGTTTTCATACCAACACAATGGAAAGATATAACAGAGGCAAGGCGCTCACAAAGACATGAGTGCCCGAGACCACAAAGGTCCTGACGTCGCCCGGGGACAGGCCTCGTGGGCCTCTGGAGACGCTCTCGTGCCCGCCATGCGCAGGAGTCGGCTTACCTGCCTTGGGAAATTTATTTTAGCTCTTGGACCCGGTGAACCGTATGGCGCCATTTGGAGAGGGGATAAAGTGAAAGGCGGGGGTAGCGTTGTCGGCGGAGTCGGGTGGGGTGGGGGACGCTGGGCGGGAACTTCCTGCCAGGCCCATCTGCTGGGGGAGGCAGAGGGGCTCCCCTCTGTCCAGGTGACATACGTGCCTTTCATGTTTGATGCCGCTATTATTGCCCCGCAGACCACGTAGTCACCAGTGATTAAATGGGGACGGGAGGATGTGCTTAGAATCCACGTCTCCCGGGCTCTGAGGAGATGGTGTTAGAGGGTTCCACAGCCCTTTTTCCCGGCTCCCACGAGTCTGGAGTCTCTTGGAGCCGCTCCCGGGGACGGGTGTCTGCATGGCTGCACCCTGAGTTGTCACTGCAGGTGTTTTGTGCTGGGATCATTCCCTTCCATTCCAGGGGCCAGGCAGAAGCAGGGGACAAGAGTCCCAATTATGCCTGACATTTGTTTAGCAGGGGCCCTGTTTGTTAAGTACAGTAAGGGCTTCTGCAGGCAATTAATTTAAGGCTCTTTAATTTGCTTTGCCGGTGAGCTCCCTGTAAGAACAGCAGAGAGGTAATTAAATGAGTCTCAGCCCTGCGTTGCTCCTGCCTGTGGGGTGGGCTTGTCCCTTTCTGCAGAGGATGCAGGGTGGGCATGCTGGGATGTCCAGCACTGTGCTCACGTCATTTGGAATCTTCAGCGGTATCCTGAAGCCAGAGTATGAAGATGACCCATCATACATGTTCACAGGCCTGGCTTTGGACAGTCAGTCACCTGGGGGTGGGTGAGCCAGAAGCCACCTGGCCCCCTTGGTCTCGAGTCCTACCCTTGTTAGGTCCCCCCTCCTTTTGCCACCAGAGACTCATCTGCCCTCCTCCTCCCCTTGCTTTCTCCACTCCAGTCATACCTGGCTGCCCTTCAGCTCCCAGAGCAAGCCGTAGGACCTTTGCACTTGCTGCCTCTTGCCTGGAATCCTCCCTCTTCCTCTCTTACCTGGTTAATTCCTATTCTTTACATCTCAGACCAGCGGCACCTTCCTCGAGCATGCTTTTGCTGACTCGCCAGGCTGGAGCGAGATCTGTGCCTTCTCAGAGGACCTTGTTGCATTTCCTCAGGACGCTTGCCTCGGGTTGGCGCTGTGCCCACTGGACTGTAGTGGCCTGGTCTGTTTGCTTGACTGTGTGTGTGTCTGGCGCCCAGCACACTGCCCGGGACGGGGTGGGGATGGTTGCCATGGAGCAGCAGGGCTCAGAGCCTTCCAAAAGTTCTTCTGCATCACTGTGGGGACCTGCCACCCCCGCCGGGAATGGCCTTGGGCAATTGACTTAACCACTCGGCTCAGCCTCATTTTTCTCACCTGTAAAACTGGAGTAAGAATACCCACTGTGACGGTTGATTTTGGATGTCAACTTGACTAATTAAGGGATACCTGGGTAGCGGGTGGAGCATCACTCATTCTCAGTCACCGCATTAATTATTCCCAGTGCACAGACTCCATCCCTTCTCTGCTGAACGGGCGGCCCAGGGGGCCTGGCACTGGGTTGGAGGGATTGCGCTGCCCAGGTGCATCTGGGAGGGTGGTTGTAGAGGAGGAGATTGGCATGTGAGTCCGTGCACATGGGGGGAAGACCCCTGTAATGTGGGTGGGCACCGTCCAACGGGCTGGGGACCCAGAAGGCAGAAAAAGCAGAGGAAGAGAGAATTCTTCTTGCTTTCTTTCCTGGGGAAGCTGAGATACTCTTATTTTCCTGCCCTTGGACATCAGAGCTCCAGGTTCTCTGGCCTTTGGACTCTGGGACTCGCACCTGTGGTCCCCTGCTTTGGCCTAGGACTGAGAGCTGCACCATCGGCTTCCCTGGCTCTGGGGCCTTTGGACGTGGACTGAGCCACACAACCGGCTCCCCCGGCTGTCCAGCGTGCAGAGGGCTTGTCGTTGACTTCTCAGCCTCCACCGAGGGAGCCCATTCCCCTGATAAATTCCCTCTCGTGTCTCTCTCTCTGTCCTGTCTCTCTGGACAGCCCCAACTAAAACACCTGCCCTGCAGGTTTGGGGGAGGATGAGCTGGAAATGCCTCCTGCAGCGCCCTACCCTTAACAGGGACTCGGGAGATGTTGGTTTTCCCCTGTCTCTGCTTTCTCAGGCATCGTACTGCGTTCTCCTTTTCTTTCTTTTCCACATTGTCGTTAATGATACGTAATGTGTATTTTACCATTTGAACCATTTTTATGTGTGCAATTCCGTGGCATGAAGTCGCTTTGTGCTGTTGTGCTGTAATCACCACCGTTTATTTCCAAAATTTTTGTCATCATCCTAAGTAGACACTCTGTACCCTGAGCGTACCTCCCCCCCCAGCTCCTGGCAACCTCTGTTCTGCTTTCTGTCTCTAGATTCTGCTTTTTAAGGGGCAGGTCCAGGAAGGGAGATGTGGCCTTCGGCGTGGATAGGAAGTAGGGCCACGTTCTGAGAGATTCACACGGAGGTCCCTAGGTTTGAATTCCAGCTAAGACAGTTCACCCAGGTTGTTTTCACCCACTGATACCAATCCAGCCAGGACCACGCCTGTGGCTTCTCACCTTTGTCCAGGATAGATGAGCCCTGTCCCCGCCCTTCACTCTGTGGATTGGTTGGGATTATTGAATTTGAAAGAACAGAAACCTATTTTGGTTGACTTAAGCCAAAGGAGAGACTTTATCCCATGGAGAGCAGGGTTCCTCCTTGTGGTAGACAGAATTCTAAAGTTCCCCCCCAAGACTCCCAGCCCTTATGTACGCACACCTTCTCTGTGTTAGTCACACGCTCACTTAGGTCCTGTTTAAAGGGATTTTGCAGATATAATTAAGCTCCCAAAGTGGCCGACCTGAGGCTAGGGAGGTCTTCCAGGTGGGCCTGACCTGATGACATGAGCCCTCTGGAGGCAGAGACTTTTCTCTGATCACAGAAGGGTGAGGCAGAGATTTGAAGCAGGAGGACTTGACCCTTTGTTGCTGGCTTGTGAAGGAGGGACCCGGTGGCAAGGAACCTGGGCGACCACTAGCAGCTCCAGTGGCCCCTGGTAGGGTTGACAAGGAGCCAGGCACCCGCTCCTAACTATTCCCTGCCCTTGGGGTTCACAGCCCTTGCCCAGCGGGGTCTGCCCACCTGTGCCACCACGGGTCTTTTCATGCCCTTGTTTCCAGCTGCCGCAGTGATGTTTTTGTCCCTAGAAGATGATCTTCCATCTGGGAGTTGGGGGAACCCTCTCAGAGAAGCCCTTCTGAGCACCAGTCCAGTGTCAGGCTTTGTGCTGGGACCAGGGGGATGACTGAGGCCACACGGACCTTGACCTTGAGGAGTTCCCAGCCTGGCGGGGGAAGGATGCCCATTTCAGTGCCATACATTAAGTTCAAGGACAGAGGTGAGGTGCCAGATAGGGAAACTCACGCTAGCTTCTGTAATGATAACTCTAATATCTCCTGTTTGTGGCCCACAGACAGTTCACAGTGGACGTTAGTTGGACGGCCACGCGGTCACCGCCTTCCATGCGGTCATTCAGGGACCTGACCTCTTTCTGTTGTGTGCCTATGTCATCCTCTGGGCCCTGGTGTCCTTCGCTGGGTTCTTTGTATCCGGCTGGAAGAGAGGGGAAGAGAGAGCCTAGAGGGCCACCTGGGAGGTTTCCATGGGTCATCTCTGCCAGGGGCGTCCATCACTTTCTCCCTCCTTCCATTGGCCAGGATGCAGTCACATGGCCCTACCTTACTGCAAGGGAGGCTGGGAAATGTAGTTTGGCTATGTGCCAGGAGGAAAAGCAGGTGGTGTTTGGTGAACACTTGGCAGCATTCTCTTTGTGCCTTGGGTGTGCCATAGGTATGCACAGGTGCTTACGTGCGTAGGTGTGCACATGAACACAGGTTTATGGTGGCACAGAGGAAAGTCACTTAGCCACTCTGGCAGTTCAGAGATGGGTTTCTGGAGGAGACGGTGCCTGAACTGTGTCTTGCAGGGTAAGTAAGACTTGAGCTGAGACTGGCAGAGGCACAGGGTTTGGAGGTGCCGGCTGTGGATGGGGAGCTGCCGGTACTTTGCAGGGAGCAGGCGAGATGGTGCTGAGCTGCAAGTTGAGTGCCCTGCTGGAGTTTGCAAAAGGCCCAGAGTAGAAAACAGTCGGTCCAAGAACAAGACCCTCTAAGGACTGTATTTTATTTTTCTTAGACGTCTTTTAGAAGGCTCAGGAGTCTCCATAATGCTCATCGTGTCCCTCAGACGCAGACCCGCTGTCTTGTCTGCTGCGGAGTCTGCGGAGTGCATCTTGAGAGGGAGGTCCCCATCACGCCTTGCTGCTGAATCCATCCAAGGACAGGGTGTAAAAATGATATCTTCAGGCAGGCGTAGCCACGGTGACCTCCGGTGTCACTGATTATCACGAAGTGGCTTGCAGTTTGCAGGAGGGTCACCTGACCGCTGTCCACGTGGGGAGCACAGCCTGATGCCCCAAGCTCTGGATAGAGGGGCTGGGTGCTCAAGGGAGTCTCCCAGAAGCCCCAGGCACGAGGGGGTTCGGGCATGTGTGTGTTCCACTGAGCCAAATCGCCCCCGAGGGGTGGCGGTGGGCAGGGAAGTGGCCACTGGCTGATGTTCATTGGGCTGAAACGTGAGAAATAATCGATCACATTTCGTTTTAAGCCACTAGGTTCTGGGTGGTTTGTTCTGCAGGAGATAGCAGAAGTGGTAGCTGTCCTGGTCCGTTCTCCTTCCTCACCCGGGACCACCGGTGCTGCTTTGGCTGGACTGGAAACCCGGTCACCGCTGCCTCTGTGATTCTGTGTGATGACAGAGTTAGGGCACAGGAATTTGGGGACCCGTCTCCCTGCGGGTGACCTCTGTAGAATGGGGCAGGGTCCTCACACCGTGCAGCGCTTCCTTCCGGGGACACTCCTCACTGACTGCCGCGAGCGCCTGCTGTGTCCAGCCACCGGGACAGTGCGTCCTCTGCACGCTGCCTCTCGTCTCAGCTTCGTGTCTCCCGTCTGTGGTGGGGACTTGGTGTCTCCATTTCACAGAGGCAGCAGCGGAGGCTGAGAGCGGGGAAGCACATTGCCCGAGGCCTCAGAACGCAAGTGGGACCTGAACCTCAGCGAGTCTGATGCCAAAGCTCAGGCTCTTCCCCATGTTTTCCTGGTCTCGTTTGGCTTTTAACAAAGAGCCTTTTGGGTTCCTTCCAGCTCTGGGAGTGTCTGAGAAAAAAACATAATAAAAACAAAACCGGAAGCAGTAGAAAGAAGCCCAAGGACAGATGGCTGAAGGACTTTTCAGGTGACCTGTCGGATCCGTTCCTGACTCAACCGTGTGCTCCTGGGCGGGGGCGGCAGAGATGGGCCGGCTCGTGTGCATGCTCCCCTGGGGCCGTGGGTCTGGGTGCTGAGCTGGGCTCCCTGGGAGTGGCCAGAGGCCCATGTGAGAGTCTGTGGCTTCAAGTTTCTCACGATGGCTCCAATCCTGTCTTGGGGGGCATCCTTTACGCCCTCAGTGGGACTGGGTCTCAGGGCAGGTTGAACTGATTGTATCTGTCAAGCAAAGGCTCCCCGTGCGACAGGAATGCTCTTGCTCAAGCTCATGTGTTCCGTTTGAGTTTATGTGCACTGGGACACTTGAGCCCCTGATCTGTCCCATCCGCCAAGGATCAGCTCAAATCCTGTGGTGCCGTGACGCCTCCCCCAGCTACCTCACCTACTGGCCATGTGACCTCGGAGGAGTTATTTTCTTCCTCTGACCCACAGTTTGCAGTTTGGAAAACAGAAGCTTTCCGGGTGTCTGCCGCATTATACTTATTTTGAGGGTTAAGTGTTACCATGCATGCGGGCGCGCAGCACGGTGCGATGGTTACCAGCTGTCACTGTTCCAGCTTGGAGAGGTCGCCCTCTCTCCTGAACTACTGTTGTCCTCAAGAGTCTGAGGGCCTTGGGGCCCAGAGTTGTATAGAACAGTGTGGTTTTCAAAGTCAGGCTTGACTCCTCACTTGCTAGCTGTGCATCCTTGGGCAAATCATTTTACCTCCCTGTGCCTCAGTTTCCCTTAGTGTAAAATGCAATAGGACTGTCTCCCTTATGAGGATCAAAGGATGCCATGTTTTCCAAATGCTCAGAGCGGTCTTGGCCTATGACAAAGTGCTGTGTGTGTGCGATAATGCATTTTCTTGGTGACAGTATATCCGTGTGAATTGTGCAGACGTGTGTAGTGTGTGACTTTCACACAGTGCTTACTTTTACTACGTGCCATGCATATTCTTCCCCTTCCTGTTTTCCCATTTGATCACAAAGAGTTTCTGGTCGTGACCCAGTGAGTTGCAGTCACGATCCGTGAATGGGTCACATCCTGAAGTTTGAAAGACACTGCTGAGCAGCCCTTGCGTCCCTGCCTTGCAAACGTCAGTTGTCCGCGTCCCCTGGTGTCTGGAGCACCTGGCCCCGCACCAGCAGCCTCGGCCATCCTCCTCACCCCGCTGGGCCGCGCAGACGCTTTGTTCTGCGCACCTTTGCGAGCTTCAGATTAATTAGACATTTCAGAGGAGATGGACGTTGAAAGCAGTAGCCTCATTAGCATGCTTGTGCTGGAAGCTCTGGAAAGTAAAACTCAGTTATTCGTATGTTAATAAGCCAACCCGGGCTTCAGATCTTCACCAGAACCTGTCCTCCCACAACTGTGCGCTTGCTGATGGATCTGTGAACGTCCGCCCGTCGCCAGGGCTCCGTGGCCAGCCGGGTTGTGCGTCCCTCTGATGCAGCCTGGGGATAAGTGCGCGGGGAGTGTTGTGATGTCAGGGACAGCAGGAGCCCTGCTTGGGCTGGGTTTATCCCAACCCCTTAATTAGGCACTGAGTTTGCTAATGCAGACAGGGACTGTGCTGTTTTTGCTGACTTGTCACATTGCATGTGAGCAGTGCCGAATGGCTTTCAAAGTGCTGTCACCTGCATTTGTCTCTCAGGAGATGCACACACGTCACTTGTAAGGTTGAGTCTCTTTGCTAAGGGCTCACCAGCCCTTCTGCCCAGCGCTTGGCTCCGCACAGGGGAAAGGGGGGGTGGGTCATGGACCAGCGGCAAAGGCATCACCTGGGAGCTCCTTAGAAATGCAGAATCCCAGCCTGGCTGCAGACCTTATCAGAACCTGCATTGACCCACTGAATGAAGTTTGAGGAGCACGGGTCCACAGCCACCCTGCGTCTCCCTCCTCCACACTCTCCCTTTCTTTCCCTTCCCTCTGCTTTCCTCCCTCTTTGTCCACTCTTCTCCCCTTTCCCTAGCTACTTGTAATAGCCACGGGTTTGCAGGCGTGGCTCTGACACCGGGAACAGAGACTCACTCGATTCTTTGTATCTGTGCCTTTATTTGACAAGCTCCTATTCGCGCACAGTAGTGTGAAAACTAAATGTAGTTCGATCTGGTAAATTTTCTACCACGTTTGTTTTTAATTTTGTTTTTAAATTAACATACAGTAAAAGTGCCTTTTTTGGGGTCTATGGTTCTATAAATTTTAACACACGGATAGATGTATGTGTCTACCACCACAATGAGGATATAGAACAGCTCCATCACCCCCAACGCCCCCTGTTAGGTGCAGCCACACCCTGCCCCCACCCCTAATCCACCGGTCTGTTGTTGTCCCCATAGTTTTGTCTCTTCAAGAACGCCCGTAGATGAAGCCACATATGCAACCTTTCAGACGAGCTGCATTTCCTTAGCATGGTGCCTTTGGGACCACACAAGCGGTCGCGTGTACCCATAGCTGGCTCCCGTGTCCCGCCGACTGGCGTCCCATCGTTTGTTTATCCCTTCACCCTCCGAAGGACGTTGGGGTTTGTGTCGAGTTTTTGGCAATTTGAAATAAAACTTGTATACACATTCATGTGTACGTTTTTGTATAAACATAAATTTTCACTTCTTTTAGAAATACCTAGAAGTGGCAATGCCAGGTCATGTGGCATTTATCTGTGTAGGAAGTGCCTAACTCTCGCCCAGAGCGGCCGTGCCACCTTACTCCCCGTCAGCCACACGGGAGTTTTAGCTGCTCCGCATCCTGGTCAACGCTTGATGTTGTCAACATTTTTTTATTTTAGCCCTTCCAGTAGGTGTGTGATGGCATGTTGCAACCTCGTTAACCCTTTCTGTCTCACAGGACCTGCCTTCCTCCTATGGCTGGGCCCCCAGGGTCTTGAAGTCATGTGAATTCACAGAGAGAATGTGGCTAGCAAAGCCTCTGTCTGCTACAGTCCTGGTATTAGAGTAACGTATAGGGGCACCAGGTAATTCTCCCTACCAAACACACGCAGAGAGGCTTACGCAAAGGTCTTCTTAGCACCAGAAAATAGCAAAATGAACGTCCAAGTCCCCTTGCAGTGCTCTGAGCCCATCCGTGCACTCGAGGAGGGGGAGAGGCTGCAGGAACTTCGGAGCTTCTGTTGCATCCCTTTGTCCAACAGGGACTTTCCCTGTGCACTTTCCTGGCACTTCCAACAGGCTGTGCCCAGACAGACGCCCTGATGCCACGCCCGTGCCAGACTTCCCATCATGGGAAACGGGAAGGAGACGTGCTTCACTTTTCCTAACTAGATTTCCGAGGGCGGTGACTCATCGGAGATCTGTAGGCATCTTTATTTAGCAGAGGCTGCCCATCCCAGTTAAAAAGAGAAACATTTTCTCAGCAGAGTCTGTGCGTTCCAAGCCTGGCAGCCTCGTGGATGATGTCTGGCAGCGAATGGGGGAGGGACCGTATCAGGAAGTCGTCTGCCTGTTGGGCGCTGTCTGTGAATTCCACTGTAATATCAGACGTGCAAGTGATTGATACTATGTCTCAGCAGAGAGCACAGCGTGGAGTCAAGATATTAATTCACTAATTCATTCTGCTGATACCGAGCCCGCACTATGTACCAGGCACTGTGCTAAGAACTGGGGATACATGGTAACAAACGGAACACAAAGATCCCTGCCTCGTGGAGTGGCGGTTCTGCTTCAGGGAGCCGTCGCTTGCGAGAGGATGTCAGAAAGCCGGGCAGTGCTGCGGGGAAAGGAAAGGACAGCGGAGGTACAGGGGACAGCGCCTGGCCGAGGAGGTGAATATTTATTTACTGTTCCTTATGAAACAGCTGGGACAGGCAGTGTCTGAGTGGTCATGTGTACACTTTCGTCCAGAGAGTCCACACATCTGGGTTATGGGTCCTCGCCAGCAAAATGCCGGAGAAACTCGTGAAACCGCCAAGACCCTGCGCCATCTGCCCAAGTGGCCCCTGCCTCGCTGCGCCGGGTCTGCAGCCCTTGGGGGAGACCCGGGGAGTCTGCGCGTCCCACGAGCTTCCCAGGGGACGGTCCTAAAGTGTGAGGACCGCTCTCTTAAGAACCCAGGTTTAAAATAGGCCGTGTGTTTTCAGTCTCGGGAAATGATCAAAGTCGTCCAAACCTGGGTCCAATTAAATGAGCAGTCACTGGTTTAATTCAAGTCTTGACGCTGCCTGGCTTTCAAACTTGCAAACGTTATCTTTGCAGCTGCTGCTGCTTGATTTTAGCCCTCAGAGAGGAATGCGCCGCCTGCATGGGCGGTTCCTGGGACCCCGGCTGGCAGACGCCCTCACCCGCCCTCCCCGCCGCACGCTGAGGGCCGGAGAGCTTCCTAACTTTGGAAACAGAACACAGCCACGTCCCCCTACCCGGATCCCTGGCCTCTCAGCGAGCTGCCCTACTTTGCAAAACGAGAGTCTCTTACCTCATTAAGCCAGAATAAAAATGAAATCCAAAAAGATAATTTTCCTCTTAGCAGCCCTCATAAAAGCCACCGGCAGCCTCATCCCTGGGTCACACATCTCTCCGTGAGCCGCGTGGCTCCGAGGTCTTGGGAGTGCTGGGCAGTGAAGCTTGGGAATGGTTTCGTTCTTTCCTGGCTTTGCAGTTTGGTTCTCTGATTGTGTCTAAGAACGAGGAGAACCCTAGGGGAGGAGGAGAGAGATCTCAGAAGATTCGAAGGCCCTGGATAGGGACCGAAAGTCCCAAAACACATGCAGCCCTAAGTTGCCCAGGAGCCCAGGCACGAGGGGCCGTGTGATTTCTTGGGCTAAATTGAAGCCCTTTGTGCCTGTTAGGGGCTCAGTTGTGTTTCTCCAAATTCCTATGTTGAAGCCCTGACTCCTCGTTTCTCTAAATGTGGCTGTATTTGGAGACAGGACCTATACAGAGGGGGAGGCTCTTCGTGTAGGCCCTAAGACAGTCCGACTGGGGTCTTCGTAAGAGATATGCACGCACAGAGAGACGCCAGGGAATGTGCGCTCAGAGGAAAAGGCCGCCTGCAAGCCAAGGAGAGACTCTGACCTCAGAAGAAACCAAACCTGCGAACACCTCGACCTTAGACCTCCGGCCTCCAGCACTGGGAGGAAATAAATTTCTGCGGCGCAGAGTTTGTAAACCACCCGGTCTGTGGTGTTATGTCATGGCTGTCCATGTCCAGCAAACTGACACAGTGCCTTCAAGGACAGCTCGGTCTCCATGGCAAAGAATGGCTAATGCCACGGCCACAGGTGTGGAGCTGCTCCTGGGCCATTTGAGTCAATGGGACGCACATTTTTTGAGGCCCGCTGAGCCCCATGTCTGCACATGGCGGATCTGATGAGCTGCCCAGCTCTGCCCAGCCATTTCCAGTACCGCTGAGCTGCCCACTGGCCACTCAAGCCCACCCCCTGCACACAGCTGATTGGCCCGAGAGTGGCCACCTGATTCGAGCCGGACCAATCATATTTTCACATCCGAGAATCAGATGTGAAACCTACATAGAGTTTTGAGGCCACTTGACCCCGAGAGAGGAAGAGCCAGGCCCTGCCTGGATTCCAGCTCCCACCCATGCCTCAGTTGTCTCCTGAGTACCTTCGATGCTACCCCTGCGCTTAGCTTCCAGGAGATGCTTCTGAGTAAACTTCTGATAAATCCAGCTTTGCCTGAGCTGGTTTATTAATATCGTTTAATGACAACAGCTAAAATTTGTCTGGACGCTATGCTAAAAGTTTTCCGTACGTTGCCTCATTTAATTCCCACAAATCCCGTGGAGTAGGTTCCATTATTATTTCATTAAAGAATGCAAACTGAGGTTCACGAAGGTTATACAACTTGGTGAAAGTTGCTGTCTTAGTCTGTTTGGGTTGTTATAACAGAATGTTATAAAGTGGGAGCTTAAAACCGCAGAGGCTTATTTCTTGGTTCTGGAGGCTGTAAAGTTTAAGATCAAGATGGATTTTGCATCTGGTGAGGGCCTGATTATGGGCTTATAGACGGTGCCTTCTCACTGCATCCTCCCATGGTAGAAGGAACCAATGGGTTCTCTGGGGCTTCCTTTATAAGGGCACTAATCCCATTCATGAGGGCCCCACCCTCATGACCTAGTCACCTCCCAGAGGCCCCACTTCCAAATGCTGTCACTTTGGGGTTAGGATTTCTGCATATAAATTTTGGGGAGACATAAACATCAGTCCATTGTGGTTGCATAGCTGGTAAGTAGAAGAACCAGGAGGCAAACCCAGCTAGTCTAACTCACGTTTCCTGTTCCTAACCACTATCCTAAGCTCTTTTTTTTTTTTTTTTCCAGACAGAGTCTCACTCTGTTGCCCTGGGTAGACTGTCATTGTGTCAGCCTAGCTCACAGCAACCTCAAACTCCTGGGCTCAAGCGATCCTCCTGCCTCAGCCTCCCGAGTAGCAGGGACTACAGGCATGTGCCACCATGCCTGGCTAATTTTTTCTATGTATTTTTAGTTGGCCAATTAATTTCTTTTTCTATTTTTAGTAGAGACAGGGTCTCGCTCTTGCTCAGGCTGGTCTCGAACTCCTGAACTCAAACAATCTGCCTGCCTTGGCCTCCCAGAGTGCTAGGATTACAGGTGTGAGCCACCGCGCCTGACCCACTAAGCTCTTTTTAATTTTATAAATTCCTAGAATTTTCTAGAATAAAAACTATAAATTGGCTTATCACCGCTTGATTTTTCAAAATGACCTTTTATTACTATTTTTTTAAATGGAGAATCCTATGGCCATGGCAGAGAAGGGGCGTAATTCGGGATGTTTAAATAGCATCATTTCAGGAGTGATGTGGAGAGGAAAATTTCTGAAAATAAACTATGCAAGTGGAAGCTGCTCAAAATGACTCCATTGCTTGCTCACTCCAACCAGGCTGATTACTTGGCCCAATTCAGAGGTTTTGCTTCTCAGGACAGGAACATTCCTTAGAGAGCAGAGGAAAAATACCGCGGGTCCACAGCAGCTCTGTTCAATTAAGTTCGAGTCAGCCACCCTGTAGGAAGCACCTGTTTGGTCTCAGGCACTGTGCCGGACTCTGAGAACACGGAGATGACGTGGCTCCAGGAATAAGGGGCCACAGGGGTGAACCCACACATTAGAGGTGAGCATTTACTATGTCTGACTTGCATGGACCCCTCCAGAGGGGGTGGGCCTGGGTGGGGAGTTGGACACTGGTCATTTCATCTGTTTGGCTTGGCCCGGCTCAGGCAGACCGTCAAACTTAAGATTGTTGTCATATGTCTCATATGCTTGGGGCTTTGTATCAGCTAGCAAACGCCACAGAAGTGCTGTGTGATGAATGACCTCGAAACTGTAACAGCAGTTATTTTGTTCTCCGGGACTGTGTGTCAGCTGAGGGTGGGTTGATCTTGGCTGGGCTGGTTCTTGTGTCTGAGGGTGGAGGTGGGAGAGCCTTGATGGGCTTGGTGGGGGTTAGGGGAGGGGGATTGTTTTGTGTCTGCCTCCCCATCTGAGTACCGTAGGCAATTGTAACACAGTGGTGAGTATTTGCATATATAAACACATCTAAACATATTTATATATAATCACATATATCATATATTACATATGTTTTATATATATGTGTGAATAAACCAGCCCTATTACTTCCTGTTTCCATGTCACCAGGTAGGGACAAGTTTTCTGTAATCAAAAACCACAGTAGAACGATAAAATTGATCATTAAATACTGGAGTGCTGGCAAACCGCGGTCTGTGAGTCAGATCCGGTTTGAGGCCTGTTTTTGTCAATAAAGCTTTGTTGGAACGTGGCCACGCCCACCTGTGTGCATGTTGTGCGTGGCCACTTTCACTTTTGCAATGCAACGGTGCAGCTGAGTAGCTCAGACAGAGACTGTCGGGTCTGACAAACCTACAGCCTTTTCTGTTGGGCCCTTGATAGGAAGAATTTGCAGGTCCCCTGATGACAGACGCTATGAGTAGCAGCCGCTGCCCCCACTCAGTGGGCCCCTTCTCTGCCTCCTCTTGGTTTTATTTGAAGCACAGCGAATGCAAAAGGTCTGCAGGGCCCTAGATTCTCTCCTGGAAGCGCTTTTTTTAAGTGCATAGTCACGTGTCACGTAACAATGGGACACGTTCAGAGAAGGTCATCGTTAGGCGATTTTGTCGCTGTGCAGACGTCGGGAGGGCACCTGCAACCCAGATGGCACAGCCTGCTCCACACCCAGGCTGCAGACCCGGACGGTGCGTGTCACTGCACTGAATACCGCGGGCAGCTGCAACACAGCGCTAAGGATTTGTGTCTCCAGACACATCTAAATACAGGAAAGGTAAGTACATGCCGCTTATCGATTTTATGGGGCCACCGTGGCTGTATGTGGTTCCCTTGTCTTCAGGGCCCGTCGCGGGTCCAGAGCTTCTCAGAGCAGTTAAGAGATGGCTGGGCCTTGCCCATTTTTGGAGGATTCTAGTAAAGTAAATAGATACAGAAGGAGCAGAAGGAGGAAGGAAGGAAGGAGGAAGGAGGAGGAGGAGGAGGAATAATTCCAAATAGGATTAAAAAAAATCTGTGGTATGTATTAAAAGTGTGTGCTTGGCAAATTAAACTTTCAGCTCACTCATGTATGCACACAGAATAAATGTAATGCAATTGTTCTTTTTACTGTAGAGTATAGGCATCGTGGGAATAAAGCAGTTCACAGTGTCACGTGAGTGATGTGGTCTGGCAGTGGGACACGAGCTTAAGGTGGGTGACGAAAGCATTTCCTTTCGATGCTGTCCATGGAGCTTTGCGGTTGCATTGTAGTCCAACTTGGAGATGATATCGGGAGTCTGACTTTGAGGCCCTGCGCGTGTTTTGGCCCAGGACGGTCGTTCCCCTTGGCTCCCTCCAGGATAGACCTCTCTCAGCCCCGTGCGACTCCCACCCACGGCGGCCTCTCCGGGGCTTATCTTCCAGGCCACATGCTTGGCGTCTCACCGTGCAGTGCCTGGTGACACCTGCTGGGACTTGATTTTATTCTCACTGCAGCTGCATGACCTTCGAGGCATCGGCATCGGCACCCTCCCCTCCCGGCTTTTCGGCAGGAGTGACGCCTTGTTTGAGTCCTGCCTGGAGCTGGGTCGGGGGATGGGTAGGGCGGTCGTTTGGAAACGAGAAGGGCTTTTTAGGAGATCGGTCTTATCACTGACCTTTGCTTCTTGGTGTGCCATCCAGTGCCGAGCACTGTCGTATGTCTATACCAGGTGGTTAGAAAGTGTACCTATATTTATTTCCCATTATGTATCATATATCTGAGACTGGATAGAAAAGGATATTCTAATAAGCGATAATTTTAATACAACGTGATCCTTCCCATCAGAATGTAAACTTCATGACGGCCAGGCTCATTTATGACTCAAAATTTTCTCAATGCCTTGAAGAGTGCCTAACATTAGTTGTTTAACGAATATTTGTCAAATACTGAGAAAATATATAATTAAAAAAATTGTATTGAGGCTTAAATCATACACCATGAAATTCACTGATTTTGTGTCCAATTCAATGATTTTTAGTAAATTTAAGAAGTTGTATTTTTTTCAAATTATAAGAATGCTGCATGGAAATCTGTCAACATTTAAAAAAAATACAGCAACTTAGAAATAAAAACTGAAGCCTCTCCCTATTTTTCACCAAATTCATTCCTCAGACATAACCATTTTAGCAATTCGGTGTGGGCATCTAGATGTTTTTCTTTGCCAACATTACACACACACACTTACAAAAATAAGGCTAATATGGCCCACGTTGTCACGCAGTTTTCTTTGCCCACTTGCCAATATGTTATAGGCTTCTTTCTCGCAAGGCTAACTCACGTTTTAAACAGCGGTGTAGTGTTACATTGTATGAACTTACCCATTGCATTTTATGTTGGCAGTTCTCCGTTGGTGGACACTTAGCCTGTTCCCTGTTTTATTTTTGTTGTTATAAATGAGGCTCTAATGTAGCATTGAAAGGGTAGTTTTGTTCACGTGTTTGAATCTTGCAGGATAGATTACAGGTGGACTTACATGGCCTGGTCGAAGAGTAGGCACAATCCCAACTTTGGTAGATACCACCAAAGCGTCTTCAGAAAGGTTGTTTCAGGTTACGTGTGTGCTCGCGGACGGTGTTTGAGGCGCCTCTTCCTTCGCAACTTTGTCAAGCCCGGATCTTATACATTTCTTATCTCCTTGGCCGTTTTTCTTCTAATTTGCTGGTTCACCTCTTTTGCAATTTTTTTTATTGGGTTCTTTTTCTTACCGATTCAAAGGAATTCACAACACATCACAGAGATTAGGCTCTTGGTTCACTGGTTGCATAAATTGTTCATTGAAAGGGTGGGATGGCCCCCGAGGCTTGCTGACGTGGGGAAGAGATGAAGATCTGGGGGCTCCTGGATCTTCCAGGGGTTCAGTTTCAAAAGGGAAAAAGCTGGGGGCTGCAGTTGGCCCCGTCGTCGAGGGGGTTGGAGGAGGGGGCGGTGGCTTTGCTATCTCCTCCATTTTCCACACGCCACGTGAGCGACCAGATTAGGAGACAAAATGGAAAACGGTTGTTTTGGTCGTTCCCAGTAGATTACAAGATTGGCAGGGCAGAGACTGCGTCTGTCTTTGCTGCTGTGTCGGAAGGACCCAACATTATTGACCGGCACTTAGGTGGGGTTCAGTAAGTGTTTGGTGTATGCGTGAGTGACTGAATCCTATCGTAGAATGTTCTCAGACTGCTGATGGTATAGACCGTCTTTGAGCCAGGCACTCTGCCTAGCTCTTGGTATTCCTGTTTCATTTACTCCTCCCAACCAGCCCAGGACATAGAGATTATCACTAGCTCCATTCTACAGGCAAGAAAACTGAGGCTAAGGGAGGTTAAGTGACTTTCCCAAGGCACCACAGTGAGGATTTAACCGCAGGACGGGTGTCTCCAGAGTCTCAACTTCACATCGTTGCACTGTCTTGGGTTGGGACTCATTTGTCATTTAAGATGCCAGAAACTTTCCCAACTTGTGTCTTGGGTTGGGACTCATTTGTCATTTAAGATGCCAGAAACTTTCCCAACTTGGGGGCCAAAGGAACAATTGACAGAAAGCCTGTCCTGGAGCTCTCTGCCCGCGGGGGACAGCTCTGGGACCCTGGGAGTGGGCAGGCTGGCTCATTTCCCCCGGCGCTTCCCTCACTTGTGGTGGCTAAGGGCACAGGTTCTCAATTCAGACATGCCCTGAAGGCTGCTCCTTATTATCTGTGTGACCTTGGGCAAACAAGCATCCCCCTCTGGGCCCCCATTATCCTCATCTCTGGGTGATACCACTGGACTCCCCTGTTAGGCATGTTCTGAGGATGGCATGAGATCATGCATGGAGTCCTGCTGCCTCCTCTAGGCTCAGACTTGGTCTCAGCATGGAGGAGCTGTCAGCGGTCAGGACAATGGACAGCCTACGCCTGGTCCTGCAGCCTCTCGGGTAGGGACAGGAGGCGGTTTGTCGCTCTGTTTCTGTGCACACTTGACGGCCTCGTGCCGTCCTCTGTGAGGCAGGTGTGCCTGGCTGCCCTTGGAGATGGGCAGTGCAGGCTCCTTCATGAAGCCAGGAGAGGGGATTGGTTGTCCTCAGAAGCCAGCAGGGCTTGGAGGAGCCGCCCTCCTCCTCTCAGTCACCAGCTCCTGGGCTCACCTTGCCTGTAGCTCACGACTCTCAGGTGGGCTTTAAGTGGTGCTCATGGCTTTTTAAAAGACTTCTCTATCTTCTTACATGTCAGAGGTAATGGATTTATAGGTTCCTCGCCCCCTGCAGACACATGAGCTACCTTCTCTTCCCTTACTGTGCACCCAGCAACCCTAAGTACCTTCCTTGCTGGAGCTCAGGGAGATTTGAGAGGTGCCAAATGAACTGCTGTCCGAGCCCAGTTTGAGAAAGGCAGCTGGACTGTTGGTATTTACTGTCCAAGTGGGTGAGCAGCAGAGGTGTGCTGCGTAGAGCTGAAGGGATGGCTGGCTGGGGACAGCTGCTTCAAGCACTCTGGGGTTTACACAGAGCAGATGACTCAAGTGGCAAAAAATCTCCCCTCACTGGGGCTTTGGCTTTTGGGGCTGTTGACTGAGCTTGCAAAAAGCTCTCCCTTTACCACGCAGGGTTGATGGACTGTTGGGGTGTGTAAGGCTTTTGAAAGTGAAAGTATAACGGTGAATTTTCCCAAAGACCACTGTCTTCTCCTGGTGGGTGTCACCCGGGGGCTGGTGAGTGCATGTATCAAATCTAACCAATCCATTCTTAGAATGGTGTCTGTCCAGACAAGGCAGTTTGCTAAGTGTATGAATTCATTTATAGACCCTTTAAAATATTTTTTTGCATAAGTAAATGCAGAATTAGAAATAGCCTTTTGTCAGACCATGCAACCTAATATTTCTGTCTGTTTTGTTGTATTCCCACATCCTGGAACAATATCTGGCACAGAATAGGTGCTCGTAAGTATTTGCTTAATAAATAGTGTTGAGTGTTTGGTTTGGAAACCACAACCATCTTACCTTTAGGAATGCGAGCCGGTGCAATGAGTTGGTAATAGAAATCTGGAAGAGGTGAGTCCTCCTTCAGGCTCCTGAGCTCTGCGCTTGACCAGAAAGTTGAGAAAGAGCTGTGGCCCATTGACTGAAGATACGACTCTGAGAAGGCAAGGAAGGGACTGGAGTTTTGGAATGTAAATAATTTATAGCCTCCTTCCAAGGATAGGGGGTGATCCAAGGCAGAGAGGCTTCTGGGCTGCTGCTGCTGGCTGCTGTGGTTGTTACTGATCCTTACTGAGGCACCTGCTCAGGCCCTGGCTTGTCTCCTAGGAGAGCTGGACCACATGTGGTATGCCTTGGGAGCCATGTCTTTTTTGCATGACTACAGACTCTCAGCCGTAGCTGATTGGAGCAGACGAGGGCACATGACCATGCTGGACCAATCAGATTCCCTCTTCTGGGACTTCATAATTGGTGGGTAGAGATGCTGTGCCCTCATTTCTCCACGGGAACTTGGGAGATGTGAGTCGGCCATTCTTGCCAAGGAGAAGCAGGACAGCTGATTGGTGGAAGGGAAATGAAGGAGACCAGGAGAGAACACTTAACATCTACTCTCTCAACAATTTTCAAGTATACATTGTATTGTTATTAGCTGCAGTTACCATGATATACAACAGATCTCTTGAATTTATTCCTCCTGTATAACTGAAATTTTGTGTCCTTTGACCAACATCTCCCCAATCCCACCATCCCCCAGCCTCTGATAACCACTGTCTTACTCTCTGTTTCTATGAGTTTGACTTTTTAAAGATTCCTCCTGTATGTGAGATTCCAGTTCCTCTTGAGGTCTTTCTGCCCTTCCTGCCCTTGGGTTGCATGAGATATTACTGTACTGTTATGATAACATGCTAATTTAAGCTAGTTGAGTGGGTTTCTGTCACTTTCAACCAAATTGGCCTTAACAAAGGTAATGGTACCTGAGAGACCAGATTCGTGTTACTTTATGGTGAAGAATTCAGATTTCACCAACAGCTACAACCAACCTTGACAGTGAGTCCTCAGAGAAAAGTGGGTAGAGAAAGTGGTTGGGGTGAACTTGAGCCTTCCCCTGTGGGGCACTGAGGGTCTGTCCAGGATGCTTGGGAGCCGGGGTGGGGAGAGCGTTCCTTGCCTGGGGGATGAGCAGGAGCCATAGGACCCAGGATGGCTGCAGAGATGATGGGAAGCTGAGGGTGAGGGCCCATCCCAAAGTGCAGGTGCCCTTGGAAATCCCACCAGACTAAGATGGTGCCAGGTTGCAATTCCAAGTGCTTTAGGGAAGAGATGAACAAAAGTGTAAGTGGTTTATCTTCCCAGCAGTGCCAGTAAAATCAGTATGGGAATAGACTCAAATTTCCTTAGGATGAGGAATCAGAGCTTCATAATCTATCCATTTCTTTTTTCCTGGCATTTTGTTTTAAGTGATGTTCTGCAGCAAAAGTCTGACTTACTCAGGTTAGACTTATGACAAAAGGCAGTTGTTCACATCTAGGGCTTTTGCTCTTTTTTGGTCCATAAATCCAGAGCACATTGTACTGGCTGCATTGATGTTTGTCCTCTGCCCTTTAATAAGACCATGCACTAAACACTGGGTGAAGGGAGAGAGTCAGACCAGGTTAGTGATTTTTCAGAGCTGTTGCTTCATATTGCCAAGTTAGTATAGAGGTGTCAGAATGATACTGCTTTAAGTATAAACTTTTATCATCAGCTGAGGGCTCCTGGAAAGCTGTTTTGAGGGTTCTGAGACTGTCCTTGCTTAGTGGGAAAGAATTCTATGGTCTGTTTGCGATGCCTGCCATGGGCACATATTGGGAATGTTAGCGTCTGTCATTGTTGAAATAGGAGACGTGTTTGGTAACAGTTAACGAACACCTTCATGCAGCATCTATTAATAGTTTTTGGATGGAACTGAGCTCCGTGTTTTGAGGGTTTTAGGAAATGAACTGGGCCTTGCCCCAAGGAAACTTCCGATAAAATTGACACAAGTCAAGGCATGTAGACATGAAACCGCAGCTAGTGAGGTAGCAAGGAAGTCATTCATTCGTAGAGTGTTTGCCATGTGCCAAGCGCTGTCCAAGGTGCTGGACACAGGGATGCGTGTATGAGACAGGTCACATTCCTGCGCTAGCGGGAAGATGAGGAGCAAACAAGCCCAACAAAGAAATCATACAGTTTTAAGGAGTGATAAGGACTCAGGAGAAAAACAAAGCTTGGTAAGTGGAAGGAGAGTAAGGGAGCGTGTGGCTGCTTTAGAAAAGATGTTCAGGGAAGTCTCGCTCAGGACAATGACATTTGTGTGGAGACCTGTGTGATATGAGGGAGCCGAATAACCCAGACACGTGAGGGTACCTGGGGGATGAGTGTTCCAGGCAGCGAAAACAGCCAGTGCAAAGGCCCTTAGGCAGGAACAAGCTTGGTGTGTTTGAAATACAACGAGGATGCCAGTAGGGCTAGAGCAAGATGAGTGAGTTAGGAGGAGGACATGAGCTTGGAGGACATGGCAGCAGGGACAAGATCATGGGGACATTTCAGCTCATGGGGAGAGTTCAGATCTTACTTGAAGCCTGATGAAAAACTATGGGAAAATTTTGAGTAGGGAGTGACATGGTCTGATTTATATTGGACAATTAATTACACTGGCTGCTGTTTGAAGACTAGCTTGTCGGGGGGCAAGAGAGAAGCAGGGAGCCCATTTAGGGCAGTTGCTATTTAGTCCAGGAGAGAGATCACGGCGGCTAGAATGCGGCGGTCCTGGGGGAGTTGGTGATTCGGGATGTATAACACTTGGAGTTGGAGCTGACAGGACGTGGGGATGGATTGGATGTGGGGTGGGGGGAGGAACTGAGACATTGCCTAGGGTTTTTGACTTGTGCCCAGGTCTGGTGTCGTGGACATACAACTTGCGCAGTGACACAGAAGCCCGTGCTGAGAAGGGTCCCTATCTTGGTTTAATGCTCCGCTGTTGCCAACTTGGAATTATGAACCGTTTTTAGCAGTGGCATCTTTATTTTGTACTAGGCCCACATGTTGTTAATACGTAGTCTGCCCTGCGAGTGAATGGTGGCCCCCTGTGTGGAGATGCAAGAGACTGGAAGAGGAACCTTTTCTGGCAGGGGGACCATGTTAAGTCAGACACCCCAGCGGAGCCGCTGGGAATGTCGTCTGCTGGAGTTTACAGAGTGGAAGGCACCCGCCAGGGCTGGAATCACGGAGTTGGGGGGTACATTCTGGAAGAGGTGAGGCTTGAATCAGCCTCTTGGGAAGAGAGCAGGCCAGGTCCGCTCCCCTCCTTCTGCACGGAGAAGGAGTCGGAGGTGGGGACAGTGCTAGTAACGCCCTCTGGTGCAGCTTTTGTCTGTGTTTTTATTTCAGAGTGTGGGGCGGACGGTGCCTGTTGACTTGATGGACAGGCATCCTTTTCCCTTCTGATTGCTTTGTATGTACTTGTTCTTCCCCCCAGTGCAGCTGTTTTGCTCTTCTCAGGCTGGGGGGACCACCGGCTCCCAGGGTGGCCTCTGCAGGCATCTGTTGCGATTCCAGGGGACTGAGCCGCCTTCGCTTTCAGAACTGGGATCTGCCATTGCAACAGGTCCCCGGCTCTGAGTGACTCTGTCCGAGGCAAAGGGCTGAGAGAGCCCTGGGGGGCTCCGGAGGAGGGCCCCGCGGGTAGTGGGGCTTGGTGGTTCACGCCTCAGTGTCTAGGTACAGAGGGCGTGGACGCCATCCCTTCCTGCTCTGTGACCTCGGGAACTTCATTCAACTCTTTGGACCTCAGTAAAATGAGGATAATATTATCTTCTATTTCATAGTGTTCTTTCAAGGTGTAAATAGGGCAATTAATTTGGAACCCTAAGCTCAGGCCCTTGAACAGGGAAAGGACTCCTCAAAAATGCTCATGTTTCTACCATTGTTGAGAACAGTCCTCCCTTCTGTGCTGGGGAGGCAGAGCTGGTCCTAGACTGCACCATGAAGGAAGACTTGGGCAGTGCCCTACCTGCACCCCAAAGCTCATTTCATGTCCTTGGCCTCTTTGGTGCACGACCAGACTCAGTTTAGGATTGGTAACGCCACAGGCAGCAGAGTGAGCGGCTTATCTGGTTTTCTGTAGCGTGGACGTACAGCTGGCTGTTCCTCCAACATCTGTTGCCCATCGTATAGCAGAGCCGTGCAGTTTGTGTGTGTGTGTGTGGGGACTGATCCCAAACCCATGTGCGAAGATGGGTCCTGATTAGACCAAAGCCATTGGGGTAATTCCTCCCCTTTACCCCAGTGATTGGCTCGGGGTTGAGCAGCCACCCAGGCTGAGGTCAGTGGCGTTCCATGACCAGGTGGACTGATACGGAGAGAGCCCACAGCCCAGAATGGTCCAGTTAGAGTGGGCCCAGGACTTCTGCTCTTTCCCTCTAGACATGAGCAAGGAAGCACGAAGCCCTGGTGGCTTTTGACATCCATTTGGTACCCAAGATAGGGGACAGAGAGTGTTTGGTGACATTGTTGCTTGATTAAATGGTACCTGAAGTCCTACTACCTTTTCAGTTACAGAGTCATTAAATTCCCTTTAACATTTTCAATTCTTTGAGGTTTTAAAAATTACTCTCATTCCGAAGCATCCTACGGATACAAGTACTCTCTGGGTGCCAGTTCTGCAAAATAAATTGTGAAATAAGGTTTACCTGCCTGGTTCCTGTGTTTGTATCCAACAATATTTGGAGGATTATTCAACTCAGAACTTTCTGAATATGGCAGAAGGGCTGTTTGATAGTGAAGGCGCCCCATTCTGTATGCATAACCTATATGTTTTGCTAAATAGTTCACTTAGGAGTACTGATTTTTGCAGTGTGTGTTCTATGTAGCGCATTTATGGTATAAGTGTAGCTTGTTTCTCTTTCAGGAAATGGTGAAACCTCTGGGCACATGTGGCCAGAGACTAGTCTGCCTTCGGGTCTGGGATGGCGTGTTCTTCTAATGTCTCCCTTGCTTGTCTGTGCTGGGGTGCGGTGCAAATGTGTGTGTTGCAATCTTATTGCAGTTTTCAGAGAAACAAAGGTATTTCCGTCAGTAATTGGTGTAAGGGTTTCCCTTAAGAGCCGCATCTTCCTGCAGACGCCTGTTAGGCCAAGCATGGGCTCTCCCACGCCTGCAGCTCCCTCTGTCTTGCTGATCCCAGTGCTTCGGTCCTCTGGTCAGCTGCCTCTGTGTTCTGCGTCATCTTTGTCATGGTAGAGACTGCAAGTCTCACCCCTTTTTGCTCCAAAAGCAACCTGATTGGGAATCAGGCTACAAAAGTCATCTTCCCGTGGGGCCACGGCACGGCATGCCCAACCGAATCACGTCACTGGCCGTGTCTCATTTCGTTCTCCTTACCTACCCCGAGCCCTCTCCAGTTCCAGACTTTCCAGTTCAGTGCCCGGGGATATTTGTTCTCCCTTTAGCTTTATAGATTTCACACCTAAAAGGCCGCTTTCCCCCTTGGGAGTTTTTTCTGGTTATGAGGACACCCTGACAACAGGTTGTGCTGGGGAAACCCGGTTAGAATTCTCAACTTTGATGTGGATTTTCCAAACTATATCCATTGAAACTTCACATGTTTTCTTTGGTTGGGTAAAATATAACTTTATTGAAAAAAGTCAACAAAATTACCCACCTCTCTATACAAAGGTCTGTGCACAGAACACGCTTTAGGAAAATACCAGTGTCACTACAGTGTCTTTGAGTGTCGTCCTGGATGACACGGATGAAGGCGTGTTGAGATCAGTAACCCCACATCCGCGGTTTGCCTCAATCCGTACGCAGGAGACGCCTGGCCTCCACCTTGTCCAGTTCCCTCCCCGGAACTGGCTTTGCAAACACCGTTCCCCTCCCTGCCCGTCGCAGGCCGCACAAGGCTCCCGTCCAGTTCTTCTGCTCCCGTCCTCCTCCTCTGCCGTCAAGGAGCCTCAGCGCTGGCGGTGCCCATCATGGGGACATCACTGTTTACCCACAGGGGGCTGCCTGTCCTTGAAGTGAGAGCCAGAGGTGTGCTCTGCACTGAGGGGGACCAGTCCCTTCTCCAGTTCTCATTGCATTTTGGCACCTGGGCCCCGCTGCGGCGCCACCGGGGCCCAGAGTCTTGCCACGTCCAAGCCAGGCCCAGGGGCCCCTTGAGAAACAGATATCTTGCCCTCCCCCGTCCCCTTCTTCCCCTCCTCCCCACAGTGCCCCTCAAAACAAGGCAACACAAACCCCCCCGTTCAAACCCAGCCTGAAGCCCTGCCGTGTGCCCACGCACGCAGACACATGCTCGGGGAGATCAGCTGCCTCCCACTTCCTCCGGCAGCCACTCTGTGAGCTGTAGCCTGGGCTTCGCAGGTCCCAAGCCCTGGCACACCGCTGCACGTGCTGCGCCTGGCTCCCTGGCTTGCAGCAGAGGAGTCCATGCCTGTGAAACGGCAGCAGGAAGAAGATGTGACGGCTGAGTCTGCCTTTGGCCCTGCCCGGGGGCTTCCTATGCACCCAGGAGCCACTTGCTCGGTCCCTGAGACGTGTGAGAGAGCGTTGGCAGGTGATGGGTCAATGGGTGGTGCACCGCCCACCCTCCCGGCCTCCAGGCTCCCGCTTTGCCAAGGGGCCTTCCGGACATGGTGCCTGGACCTAAAGGGGTGATGCTGATGGCGCCTTGGTGGGCTGGCTGGGAGATACTTTAGGGCGTGTTGACCTTCCAGGAGCTCCGCAGCCATAGTGTGTGGAAGAAACCCTGTTAATTACGCTCCTGTGAAACTCGCTTCCACAGACACACGTGGAACCACGTGGTTGGGAGGACAGTCAGCAGATGCCTTTTGGGATCTGTGCTGAGACTCGGGAGTGGGAGGCCCTTTGCCGACCAGCAGCGCTGCCTGGTGCAGGGGGAAGATGAGTATGACAAACTGTGTCACCTCTGCCGAGCTCCTGGGCTCTGGGGGCACAGGGGAGGTCACACCCCACCTGGCGCCCTTGCCCTCCGAGTGACTTTGTGCAAGCCTGTCTCTAAGGTGGGGGACAAAGAAGCACCAGTCTCAGAGAGCCGCGGTGAGAATGAACGAGCACACGCCTGGCGCACCTTCAGTGCAATGTCTGATTTAAGTCATCATCGTTACGTAAATTGTCGGGAAAGCAAAAATGAGGGGGTCAACTTGGAAAAAACTACAGAGAGGTGATGACGTTTGAATCCCATCTCAGGGATTTCACAGGAGGGCTGAGAAGAGAGGGTGCTTTGCACAGAGAGGTGACCGTGAGAGCAAAGCCTGGGAGGCAGGACCTTTCGTTTCTGTGGCAGCATGCTCTGATGTCACACTTCACCTGGGGCTCCTGCTTGACCTTTGCCCTTGTCGTCTGCTTTCTCCTGTGTGCCTGTCCCATCTTCTCCCCTCGATTTTCGGCGCAGCACGGGAGAGTGGAAGGTGCCTGGGAGTGGAGGGAGGTCACGTCCTGGTGTTGCCATTTTCCAAGGCGTGACTGCAGCTTGTTGAAGGATGTAGTGGGTAAGCGCGTGGCTTCTGGAGCTGAGCTGCCTTGGCCTGGTCCCAGCTCGCTCAAGTGACTTCGTCTTTCTGTGCCTCAGTGTTCCCATCTGCAAAGGGGGGGAGGTAACAGCCCTCCCTCAGGAGCTGGTGCGTGGGTTCAACAACCGATCGTACGTTCAGTGCTTAGAACAGAACCTGGCACCTGGGAGGTGGCCTGTACCCGTTGGCAGTTACCTGGCTTTTGCACTGGCGGCTCTCCCTCTGCCTGGAAAACCTCCCCCCAGATACCCATTTGGCGTGTTCTCTCTCTTCCTTCAGGCCTTGGCTCAGGTGACACCTGTGCAGGAAGACGTCACCTGCCTGCCCTGTTGAAAATCGCAGTCTTACCATGTACCTCTCGGCTCTTGTATCTCCCCTTCCTGCTTTGTGTTTCTTAACATTTCTTGCCGTCTTGTATACTATTTAATACATATTTCCCTTATTTATAATTGCTTGTCTCTCTCAACCAGAGTACAAGGTTCATGGAGGCAGGGATTTTTATTTGTGTGGTGCTGTATCTGTGAGGTAGAGCAGTACCTGGCACATCGTAGGTGCTCAACAGATGCTCGAATGAGTGAGCTCAGCCTCCTTGAGCCGTGCTTTCCTCTTCTGTAGAATGGAGCAGTTTACCCATGTCAGGTGGAGTACAGGGTGCTTCTTTATACATGACCAAGCATTAGATGCACAAAAGAGATATTAATTGCCATTGAAGGCAAGGCAATGCCCATGTCATATGTCTTCTTATTTCCACCATATGCCTGGAAAATCACTATGCATCTATATGCTCATCCACCCACCCACCCACCTGCCCACCCATCTACTCCTCCGCCCGCCCTTCCTTCCATCCGTTCTTCCATCCACTTACTCATCTGCTGAATCTTATCCTATCCCATCTCCCGTCCATGCATCCAACAAATGTTTATCGAATGCATGGTGATCACTAGGCATTGCAGTAACACTAGTGACCAACAGAAATAGGTGAACTCTACCAAGAACTCACTACGTGCCTCACACCGTGTTAAGCACTTTGCACGGAAGCTTTATCTCGACAGTCATGCAAAGTAGGCGCCGTTATCACATCTCCCCTCGCAGACGAGGACGCAGGCGTGGAGAGGTTAAGCGACTTGCCCGGGATCACACATCTCGGAAGTGCAGGAGCTCGGGTTCAAGCCCACGTCGGCTGCCCTGTCACGCTTGCTCTTAACCCTTCATTGCCCTATTCACACGGCGCTCACAGCCTGGCAGGAAAGACAGGCATGGAGCGAGAAACCGTGCAGACAGTAGGCGTGTGTCTGGCAGATGTGTGCTCTCCGAGTGTTGGTGAAGAGTGAGGACTCCGTTTCTGGAAGATGTTCGGTTTGTGAAAATTCCTGTGCCTGGTGCTGCTGTGCAGCCACCCTGCCTGCCTGCGTCTGTTCCCCTGCCTGTGGACGCTGGGCTGCTTCCGCTTCCAGCCGTTGCGACAAGAGCTGCGGTGAACATGGGAGGGCCGGTGTCGCTTTGAGATCCTGATTTTGGTTCTCTTGGATACATACGGGGTTGCTGGATCAGAGGGAAGCTCTACTTTCTGAATTGTTTTTAGGAACCTCCATCCTGTTTTCCATAGCAACGGGCACCATTATGCAATCCCCCCGGCAGTGTGCCAGGGTTCCAATTTCTCCACGTCCTCACCGACACTTACTATCTCCGATGGAAAATCATTCAGCCTTAAAAAAGGAGGAGGTCCTGCCACAGGCAACAGCCTGCCTGGACCCATGGGACGCTATGCTCAGCGCGATCAGCCGGTCACAGAAGGTCAAATGCTGTGTGATTCCCCTTCTGTGAGGCATCTAAAATAGTGGGGCTCGCAGAAACAGAGCATAGAATGTTGGTTGCGGAGGGCTGGGGGGCGTTACTGTTCACTAGGCACAAAGTTTCAGGTTTGCAAAAAACGCAAATTCGAGATACCGTACAGCATCGTTCCAGGAGTTAACGATACTGCTTTGTGCTCTTAAAATTTTGCCAAGTGGGTAGATTTCGCGTTAAGTGTTCTTGTCACGATTAAAATAGAGTGGGCCTCCGGAGGATCTCTTGAGCCCAGGAGAAAACCACACTGCTTCTGATCGGCTGGAAAGCCGCTGCCGTCTCTGGATCGGTGGGGACCACGCGAGCGAGCAGTGCCGGGGCGACCTTGGCCTGGGCCCTGTGTGCTGCGCGGAGGCTGCGGGCGCCTGGGCAGAGCCTCCCCCAGCCGGGAGCGCGCGCGCCGTCCCCGCGCCCCATGCCCACCGCAGGGCGGTCTTCACTCCTCTATAATTACCCGGGCTAATTAAATAAATTGATCTGCTGATGTACACTCCACAGTCATTTCTGCGGTGTAATTTGGCTTTAATAGAACTGGCGCTTGAGTGAAAGGAAATGAAAGCCTGGGGTGGAAATGGGATCTTTCAGCGCTGGAGAAAAATAATTTTTTTCAGGGGGTCTGGGTTCCCTGCGTGTGCATAACGCATGTGCGTGCTGTTGGAGTTAGCCGGGGAACAGCGACTGTCTGGTAGGAAGGATAGTTGGGGGGCCCTTTTGCCACGAGAAACGCAGACCTATGCTTTGAGTCTTGACAAGAAAGCTCATAACTCTGGAGGCAAACGGGGCGTGGAGCACATTGCCGGCCGTCGGGGATGCAGAACGCGGATTCTGTGCTCCGGGGACCCGGCTGTCGGCTCCGGATGATAGATGGGGGCGCGCCAGGCTGCCACACTCCAGGGATGGGAGAAGAGGTCTCCCCGGATGGAGTGATGGCTAAGGATGTGGCTTTGGGTGCAGGACCATCTGGTTCTAGTGTCCCCTTTGCTGTTTGCTAGATGAGTGTGTCTCTCTGCAAGTTGCTCCCACTCCCAGGGCCTCAGTCCTGCTCCTGTGAACGTACCTTGCAGGATCGTGGAATCCTGGATCCAGGATCGAGGAATAGATGAGCTCAGTCAACTCCCTGGCACACGGTGAGCACTACAGAAACATGAGGTGCTGTTAGTGTTTGTACCAAAGCAGTCACTTGCTCACCCACCACTTATTACACAAGAACCACGAACCAGGGATTGCACTGGTAGAACAGGGCGACTCCCGGCTAGGTCTAAGTCTGTGGTCAAGATGCAATTTAATCTTGGGGGACAGGGGTGTCTGATGGTGTCATTCTGCCTGCAGTAGGAGTCAGGGTGTTGACTGTATCAATCATTATTGATTTATTTAACCCTTCTGTGTGCCAGACATGGCCCGAGCACTTTGCAGGCACCAGCTCAATAAATGATAATGGCTGTCATCTATTAAGCACATGCCGGGGCTGTCACCTGCGTGGTGGTGTTTCAACTTCCAACTGCTCTGTAAGGTAGACACATTCATTCTACCCCCTTTAGAGTTAGGGAAAGCGAGGCTCAGAGACGTTAAGTGACTGGGGTCACATAGTAGTGGGAGGGAAAGCTGGACTTCCACTCTGGCCTGACCGACTCCAGGTGTTCAGCCGTCCTGCTGAATTGCTGGCCAGTGGTGTGTCTTGGGGGGTTCACACGATCCCCAGATGTACAGGAATGGCATCGGATTCAACTGGGGGTGTTACGAAGGTGACAAAAGATTTGATTGAAAACGTTTGGGTCTTTCCTCTCTGCGGAGACTGAATATGCTTTGCACCTGTGAACTTGGCAGGTGAGACTTCTACCCCTGAACCACCCGTGTGCTCCCATGCACTTGGGGACTGGTGAGAAGCTTTAACCAGTGTGGCCCCTTTTAGCTCTCAGCCTGGGGGCCCTGGTGGGTGACCCTTGTTATCTCTCTTGGGTGTTTGCTTGAAGCTTCAGGCCCTATTTTTAAGTCTTAGTTCTTATGTTTGCACTTTTCTCAAGTACGGTCTGTTTGATCTTTTTCAGTTCCTTTGTTCAGAGGACGTTGCTTTCCTCCCATATGTCTGGCTGAACGTCGCTGCCCTCCTGTGTTTCTCTACCCCAGGAGTGGCTGTGAGATTCTGTCTGTCCTTGTCCCTCAAGCTCAGTGACTGTCTCCAACTTTAAAAAATCAGCACACATTTAACATGTGACCCAGCAATTCTGTTCCTAGGTATCTTAACTCTCAGCTTATCTCAAAAAATTTGAAACCTGCAGAGAAACTACAGACACAGTGTGATAAACAGCTGTTCACCACAACGTTTACCAGTTGCCGAGTATTTTCCTTCATTGGAAATATCCCTGCCCCCCACCCCCATGTCTCTGTCTCTTTGCGTACATGCATACGCACTTACACTGTTTATTTGAAAGTCGGTAGCAGACTTGACACTGCACGCTGGATGCTTGGTCACACACGGCCTAAGATCAAGTGCATTTTCCTGTATGACCACAATGTAATGATCACACTCGAGAAATGTACGAAGATATAATACTTTTACGTGATATACACTCTACGGTCAAATTCCCCAGTTGTCCTGATGATATTCTTTATGGTTGTTTTTTCTTTAAAATCTAATATCCAACCAAAGATAATGTATTGTGTTTAGTTTTCACGTTTTCAAAGACTTCTTTACCCTGGAGAAGTCCCCCAGCCTGTGTGTGTGTGTAAGAGAGAGAGATGACTCTGGCAATTTTAAGCCGTCCAGTCCAGATGTTTGGTGGAACATCCCCTGTGCAAATACAGGATGGATGGGTCTGATGGCTGCCTCCCGAGCAGGTGAGGCGGTTTTGGCAGGAGTGCCATTAACACATAAATGCCGTGTCCTTCTCAGTGTAGCCGATGATGTCAGCATGTGCCATCATTGGTGGCGTTAAGGGGGACACATTTTAAAGTCACTTTGAAAAGGAGAGTCACTTCCTGCTTGAAACCTAGGCTGAAAACCAATTTCCCGTTGAGGAAACACGTCCCTCGCGGCGCTGTTGAGCGCTCCCGCGGGCTGTCCGGGGGTGCTGCGCCCGCTCCTGCCTGGTCTTGTGTGGCTTACACGGGGACCTGGGTGCTGAGGTGGGCACCTGGCCCCGCTCTCCAAGGGGCCTGCGCCTGGGGGCAGCTTCGGCACACACAAGCGCAGGGCAGTGTTGGAACTGAGAGCTGGGCACAGAGCGGGCGGAGGAAGGAGCCACCGGCTCCCCCATGGAAGGCCTGGATGATTGTCCAGAGGAGGAGAAACTTGGAGTACTTATAGCTCCTTTCCAGAGAGGCCGGTTCGGGAGGCCAGTCTCCACCAGCCTCTTACCCCGTGAGAGTGGGATGCCCTCCTCCATGTGAGCTGGAGCTCTGAGAACATTCTCCTTGTCACACGGAGCTGGCCTGGGTCCCCTGGCGGTGGCCCGGCTGCAGAGGAGGTGAGGCGCGTTCCCGGCACCTTGGCTAACTTCTGTGCGCTGGAGGATGTGTCTCTGGTCTTTCTGAGTCTCTCTTTCGTGGCCAGACCTCGTAGGACTGGCTTTTGAATTGTCCGCCTTTCCTCTTTCCTCGGTCTCTGGAGTCTGACCCGGCATCTCTGAAAGACGGACTTGAGTTACAGCCCAGCCTGCGCCACTTACGGGCTGTGTGACCTTTGACACGTGTTTTTTCTTGCGAGCACTGGTTTCCCCGTGTCCTGGAAGTGCGGTTACTGCCTGCCGCGCCTGCGCTTCCGGGAGGGCTCAATGAGGCGGTGCCGGCAGGGAGGGTCTGGCGGAGGAGGGATCGATGCGTGTTAGGATTTTTCTCTTTAATCTCTAACTGCACAAGGAGTCCTCAGCCCAGCCCCTTATTGTAACCCCGTCTTTGTGCAGAGCAGCTGCTTTCTTTCCAGAGCGTGCTGTCTCACGTGTGGGCCTGCGGTAGGACAAAGCTCGGGCAGCCTCGTTAATTTGGAAGGTACCAGGGGAGGCTGGAGGAAGTGGAGACCCCAGTTTCTTCTCAGGGGAGCTTCTCAGGCTCCTGCTGCCAGAAGCCGCTTGTCACCATGTGCCAGGCAGCCAGGCACGGCGTTGGCTTGGTGCCAGCAGCCTTCTGGGGGAAGTCTCATCTGCTCAGCTGCTGACAGGGAGGGAGGGTGGTTAGGGGTTCTGTGGCTTGGTTAGCGATCAGCAGAGGTTGGGAGGTGTAAAGATACGTGTGTGGTGGGGGGGCAGGTAGGGAAAGAGAGAGGGAAAGAGACAGCCATGGAGAGAGAGGGGGAGAGACTGGGATTCATTACTGGGACCTTCTCAGCTCAGGAAGGTGTGCCCTTTGACTATGCTGAACTTTGGAGAAATGGAACTTCCATGAGTTTCCCAAGTTTGAGTCATTCTCTGTGTCAGTCGGAGCCCCGGTGGGAAAACCAGATGGCGGGCTCAAATTAGGATGAGTCCAGGCAGGTTTGGAGAGGTGAGGGAGAAATGAGTGGACCCCTGAAGGAGACTGCTGGGTCCCCAGGGCCACTCTTGGAGGAGCAGTGACCTCAGGCAAGGGCCAGAGGGGACCTGGTGGGTTTATGCCCCAACCTCACCCTTCTCCGTCCCTCTGTCTGCATCCTGAAGTCCAAGGGCAAGGAGGCCCCGTGGTGTGACTCATCAAGGTCCATTTCTGAGGCAGAGTCACCTTTGCCAGCTCAGGGCCCAGAGCCTGAGGTCAGCTGGAGCTGGATTTAAACACAGAGATTGGTCAGCGGCAAAGGACACTAAGGACGTTGTATTCACAGATGGGAACTTTCCCCTCGACGTGAGCAGGAAGGCTGAGGAGAGTTGGAGGGTTGAAAGGGACCATGGTGCATGGAATAGTGTCCCTCAAAAAGATGGGTCCAAATCCTGACCACTGCTACCCATGAATGTGACCTTACTTGGAAATAGTCTTTGGACACGTAACTACATAGAAGACCTCAGGATGAGATCATCCCGGATTGAGGGTGAGCCCTAAATCTAGCCATTGGTGTCCTTGTAGGAGAAAGGAAATGGAGGTTCGGGACACAGGGTCAGCGAGAGGGGAGGCCGTGTGAAGACGGGTCAGAGGGTGGAGGGACAAGTCCACAAGCCGGGGGTGCCAAAGGTGGCCAGCAGCCACCAGGAGTGGGGACAGAGGCATGGACAGATTCTCCTTCTGAGCTCCCAGAAGGAGCCAACCTTGATGATACCTCGATTTTGAACTTCTGGGCCCCAGAACTGAGAGAATAAAGTTCTGTTGTTTTAAGGCACTGACTTTGTGGTGGTTTGTAGTGACGGCCCTAGGAAACTCTAGAGGGACTAACTCTCATCGTGACTCAGTGGTGTTTAGTGCTGTGCCGTGTTTCCTCAAGGTCACCTTCTTAAAGTCAGCTAGAGGGCCAGTGGCTGTATGTGCCCTGGGTTGTCTGTTTCTCCAGGGTGTGCTTTTATCTCTTTGGTGTGTCCCCAGCTCCTGGGGTCAGGCAGCCGTGCAAAGCAAACTTGCTGAATGAATGCGTGGACACTCTAAGGAAATAATGGTATCAGTCAAAGTTACGGGTGGAAAACGGCACACTGAACAAGTGCTAGAAGACGAATTCAAAGATTGTGGCCTGGATTTCCTTGGAAATCGCTAGACTTGTTGAGGAGGAAACTGATCTGTCTGATTACGTTGGTGTTGTCTAGATGACATCGTTGTCATCTTTCCTGTCCTTGTTGCCAGTAGTAATACTGCTGATCATATTTATAAAAATAATGATAACTGTTATCGAGGACTAGGAAGGCTACTTTGTCACCAGGCACTGGGCTGAGTGCTTTACATACATTGTTTCACTCAAGCTTCGCAGGTATCTGATGAGGTCGGTACCGTTATTAATACTTACTTCCATCTGATAGATGAGGAAACGGAGGCTTGCAGAGTTGAAGCCCCTTGCCCACAGCTACGCGAGTCAGTAGTAGTGGAGGTAGCAGTGGATCAGAGGCAGCCTGACTCCAGCTGCCCAAGCGTGAACCCCGTGAGCATCTGTTGAGTGCTCCTCTCACGTTGACAGTTCGAGCCCTTGCCTGGGCTCTGCACCTCCCTCCCGATGCCACAGGGTACGGCAGTTGGGTTCCCAGCAGCCGTTTCTGTTCTGCGTGGTCCTGTGTCTTGGCCACAGCTGATTGGTGCACAGATGAGTCCCTGGTCAAATCTGGACCAATCCGAGGCCCTATCAGGAATTTAGAACCGGGACTGAGAACGAGAGCCGTCTCCCACTCCGGGATGGGACGGCAGGTGCAGAGGACAGCCACGGTTTCTACACTGCGGGCGAGAGAACAGAAGAAACCGGTCTGTAGGGAGAGAGAAGAATGAGGCACGTGCTCGGATAGAAGAGGCAGAGAGAGATGACTTCCGGATTCCCCGCTGAGATGCATCTCAAACGTCAGCGTGTGTACGAATCACCCCGGCTCCCATGAAAATGCAGATTCAGTTCCGTAGGTCTAGGTCAGGTGTGAGAGTCTGCATTTCTGACAAGCTCCCAGCTGGGGCTGCTGGTCCCAGGACCACACCCAAGGCTTGGGTTCCAACCTGGTCCTAAGGTCTGGCTGCGTCCCTGTGCTTGGATCCCATCAGACATGGGACACGCCCATATCCTTAGCCAAACTCTCTCCGTTTCGAAACTTCAGCGACCACAGGGAATTTCTGTTTTCTGAAGCCAAGATTCCAACTGCTGCCTCCTTGGTGTGAGCTCAGCGCTGGGGCTGGGACTCGCAGCCCGTGTCGCAGGGCGTTGTCATTGTTTACGTGTCTGTCTCCCCGTGCTGGGTTCTAGAGACTGGATCACACGCTTCCGGTGGCCACTCTGTATCTTGGTTTCCACTGTATCCCCCGCACCTGGCACAGAGGTGGCAGTCGAGAAAAGCTTGTTGAATGAAGGAAAGAAAGAACATCACACGGGGAATCAGGAGCCCTGAGTGCACATCTTAGCTTCAGCAGTGATCTTGGGCTGAGTCTCTTACCTTGTCAAACTGGCATTCCAGCTGCCGGAGGGACGCCGTGGGTGCCGCCAGCCCTTGCGTTCCTCGGTATCCTGCTTCTTTGTGATGTCCAGCACCAAGAAAGATTTCTTGGCACGGGCATATTTATCTTTTTGCTTTGCCTAATAGGAAGCTTACAGTCCCATTGTGGTTTAACTAGTAATCGGATAGGACGTCCCATTTTACCCTCTGGTCTTGACTCACTGCAGTTTTTATTTTTATTTCCTGGTGCTTATTTCTTATTTATGTATGTGCATTCGCCCCACCTATCCCTTAAGTACTGTTTGAAATCCTCGCTGGAAGAGATGGGATATAAACCATATAAAAATGACAATAAATAATACCAGTAATGAGTTTAGAATACATTAACAATTTTTTCAAGACTCTGTGAGTTTCCTAGGACTGCGGTAGCAAAGTGCTACAAGTTGGGGGAGTTAAATAGCAGAGATTTATGGTCTTGCTGTACTGGAGGCTCCGAGTCTGAGAGCGGGCCGTCGGCAGGGCTGGCCCTCGCTGGGGGCTGCGAGGAGCACCCTGCTCCCTGTCTCTCTCCTGGTTTCCAGCAGGTTGCTGGTAGCCTTTGGTTTGCAGTTCCTTGGCTTGCAGGCGCATTGTCCTGATCTCTGCCTTCATGTTAAAGTGGCCTTCTCCCCGTGTGTGTGTCTGTCTCTGAGTGTCCCTTTTTATAAGGACGTAGTCACAGCGGATAAGAGCTCACTGTACTCCAATGCAACCTCATCTCAACTAATTACATCTGCAAAGCCCCTTTTCCAAATAAGATCACGTTTTGAGGTCCTGGGGGTTAGGATTTCAGCATGAGAATTTTGGGGAGACACAATTCAAACTGTAACAGGGACCCAGTTTCCTCTCTGGGCCTCAGTTTTCTCACCTGTAAAATGGGGATACTGGGGAGGGACACTCTCTAAGGGGCTTCCTAAATCTCACCTTTGATGTCTCTTGCGGATTCTTCTTCTCTGTCGCTACCCCAGAGAGTCTTCTAGCAGAAAGCAATCTGAAAAATAAATTTACGTTAAAGGTTAGTGAGGTGTCCTCTCCTGGGCATTCGCTTGTTTGGAGGACGCTGTAAGGATTGGGTAATCGTTGTCCTGTAGGATAAATTGCTCCATCGAGGGCAGAGGCCATGGTGGATGTTGCTCCGTAGCCTCCTAATCATCCCACACATGCAGCCGCCCACTGCATCTGAGGCCATGCGGGCCAGCCCCGTGTGCCGCTGCTGTGCCTTGGGCAGGCCGGAGGGCAAGGGATAATTGGACAGGCCCCTCCTGAGATCAGAACTGAGACGCCAGGGCCGTCTGCCCGGGAGCACGTCCGTGGCAGGCAGCTCTGTCTTCCGTGTTCTCAGCTCGAGATGGGAGTGCAAATGTTCTCCTGGGACAGGAGGGGCGCTGGCTGGCAGGCTTCCTGGGGGCCAGGTACACGCACAGTCTCCCACCTGCATGGGAAGAGGGAGAGGGTCTCCCACCCCCCTTCACCCTGCACCCCAGGATCAGCTTTGTGCTGCCTGGATGGGGTCTCATGTCCTGAGTGAATTGACTCTTTGGGGGAAAATCTGCATATTTGTCTCACGTCTCCTCAAGAGTGCTGTGTAAGCTGGAGTCTTCGGCTGCAAGCCACAGAAGCCGCTGTGGCTGGCGTGAGGAAGAGGAGGGCTTGTTGTAGGGATATGGGTCGCACCCAGGGTGGAAGCAAGGCTGGAGAACGGGACGGCTGCAGAGGTTCTGACGGCAGAAACTGCCTTTTCTGGACCATCGGGGGACTCGGTGAAAACACACCAAAGTTTCTCTCCTCTTCGCCTCCTTCCTGCTTGGTTTTGGGGGCAGCATGACTGGCTAGTTTCATCTCGTGACCTGCTTCCCCAGCGGGACCAGCACCCCATGAGGAAGGTCTAGCGGCAGAAGCCCCCAGAGCCCCCTTGGGCGTGTGTGGCGAGGAGCCGTGTACCCCGACTGGTGGCCACCCCAGGGCTGCTCACGGTGCCGGCAGAGCCAGGGCAGCTCTGGCCGTGCCCACAGCTAACGCGGGCGCCTGCTATGGGTGGAACCCTCGGCATTCACGGTCTTCCCTAATTCCCACAACAGTCCTATGGGTCTGTTACCTTTTCAGGGTTAGAGATGAGAAAGGCAAAGGTGGGATTTGAACCCGGGCTTATCTGGGTCCAGCGCTCTTGCTCTTAGTGGGGATGTGGTCCCGTCTTCCAGTGCCAGCAAGTCGGCCAACACGGGGAGAGGAAGAGCCGTTGACACCCGTGCTGCTGCTGTCCAAGGACCCCAGCGGTTCTTGGCCCAGAAATAGGTTCAGGAGGGGGCCAGCCGGGTAGCTGCCCGGAGGGCCGGGTTAGAAGCAGCACTGGAACAGCACCAGAGGTGTTACTAGAAGGACAAAGCTTTGCCCTCTTGGTCATTTTGTTCCTCTTGTAAAAGACACTCTTGGTGACTGGAAGGAAGATACGTTCCTTTACGTATCTTTACGTAGCTAAACGCTCAGGGTGCAGCAAGACCAGCGGCCTGACTCACAGGGTCCAGTGCAAACTAAAAATGCAGGCGCTTGTTAGGCGGTGAAGCATTGCAAGGCGGTGTCGGCGGAGCACCAAACGTGGGGCCTTGTGTGACTGTGCAGTTTGCACGCCCGGGAGGCCCCAGGCTTGGAATGTGGGTAGACGCGTCGGACCTGTCCGCAGACCCGGGCGACCCCAGGCACCTGCGGGGCTTCCCTGCTCTGCACCAGGCTGTTCTCCACCCTGATGTCTCAGGTGGGCCTGTGTGGTCCTCACACAGACCAGGGGAGGCCACGAGGGACAAAGGTACTTCTGAGGCTGGGGCTCTGTCTCCTCACAGCATGCTGGTCACAGGCAGTGGTAAAAATCCTGTGGACGTTCCAAGAATGGTTTGAGCAGCTGGTGGATCCTGCCCAGACAGCATTTCCTCAATGGAGCTAAAAACCATCGCCATGAATGTCTCGGCTAATGCTGGGATACTAATTGCGCCTAGTGTATTGCGTCAGTTTTCTTGTTTTTTTTAAATTATAGTAAGAACATTGAACTTGACATTTAACGTGAGATATACCTTCTTGACAAAGTTTTAAGTGCACGATACAGTGTTGTTCGTTGTAGGCATGAGGCTGTACGGCAGATCTCTAGAACTTGCTCGTCTGGCGTAACTGAAACTTCATACCCACGGCTAGCAGCTTCCCTCACCCCGGTCCCTGACAGCCGCCACCCTGCTCTCCATCCCACAGATGGCCCATTTCTGCAGTGTCTGTCTTAGAGTCTTCACATACGTGGAATCGTGCGGTATTTGTCCTTCTGTGACCGGCTCATTTCACACTGTCTTCCTGGTTGACACCCACGTTGTCACACGTCGGAGGATTTCCTTCTTTTTAAAGGCTGAATGATACTCCGTTGTGTGAACGGGCTGCGTTCTCTTTATCCACTGTCTGTCCTGAGCATTTGGGTTGTTTCCGCACCCGGGCTGTCGTGAATGATGCTGCCGTGAGCACGTGGGTGCAGGTGTCTCTTTGGGATCCTGATTTCAGCCCTTTGGGATAAATACCCAGAAGCGGGATTGCTGGACCATGTGGAACTTCTACTTGTAAGTTTTTGGGGAACCTCCGTACTATTTTCCGTGTTTAAAATTCTGCCCCTGTCTCTGGTCTTGGTGGTGGGAGTCTTCCTCAGCAACTCACAAGTGCCGTGGACTTGAGGGCTCCCAGGCAGGCTCTTCTCTCTGGAACAATCTTTCCTTTTCCCCTTTGCCTGGGGACTCCTCACCCCCAGGTCTCAGCTGACCTGACCTACCCCAACCCCCAAGCACAGGCAGCGCCTTGTACTGATGAATCACAGCCTTTCCTGCACACAGTAGGAAGCTACCTGTGTAAGTATTTGCTTGTCTGTGTCACTGGGGCAGGGGCCATGTCTGCCTGTTCATTGCTGTTGCAGTGACCCAGGGCCGGGCGAGCCAGGCATATCTCCTGCGGGCTCACAGGGTGCTTCATTTCTCCACGGCTTGGCTGGTCCCATCTACTCGTTTTGCTGCAGGGCACCTGCCCAGGTGGATGGACCACAGATGCTGACACAGCTCTCCCCCGGGATCACTGCTCTCAGCCGGTCTCTTATGTCATCCTGGTCAGATGCTTCTTGTAGAGTCCACAACCATTTTCCAAAAGCAGGAAAAACCAACCTAGCATCGGTGGCTCTTCCTTCCCTCCCCCAGGGGTTCCCCTGACTCAGGGTCCCAAGGGGAGAAACCAGCAGCCGGATCCTCTTCATTATAGGAAGGCAGTGGAGGAGGGTTTGAAAAAAAATAAAGCCAGTTCTCAGGTTGTCCACAACATCGTTAAATTTTAAGTTTCCGTCACATTTATTTAGGGACATCTCCTCCTCAAAGGTCCAGCCACGTGCTAAGTTTTAACATGAATTTGTGCTGGTCTGAGACACGCGTGTGCCAGCAGTCCCCTGGGTCTGCGTGGCGCAGCGTGGAGTCACCGGCTGTGCTTTCTTCCTTCCCGCTCTCGATGACTTAAAAACGGTTGTGCAGCTGTCACTCATTTTCTAGAAAAACAAACAAGTTGCCGATCGACCTGGCAGCACCTAAGAAATGTTCGGGTTCCAATTACGGGCTGCCAGCAGCAAGTGTGGCCTTGGCCACGGACCTCGTTTCTTTAGTCCCTGGTGCAAAGAGTCTGGCAGTCGGACTGTCCTTGTATGTTTGTAGGAAAGATTTTGCTCCTGGTGAAGATAGTAACTTTGTTCTCTATCTAAAAATCTCTTCCTAATGAATCCCCGAAATGCTGCCTTCTGGAGCTCATTCCTTCGTGCCGGGCACCTGTGCTCTCCAGGCGTCTCGGAACCTCTGGGCGCCGACTTCTCTTTAGGAAGCTCCAACGGGCTAATGACAAGTGACAGAGATCGAGCCGCCCCTGTGCTGACTCCTTGGAACGTCCCTGTGAGGCAGGTGCTGCTTTATAGCTGGGGACACGGAGGCGCAGGAAGGGGCTTGTCTTGCTTGCACAAGGAGCAGGTGGCGGAGTTGAGATTTGAGCCCAGCCTGTCCGATGCTGCCGTCACATCACGTGGGCCAGTGGGGTAGCCTGGAAGCCACGGAGGCGCTAAGGTGGAAGAAGCCCCATGTGGGTGGGCATGGTGGGAGTTTCTCAAAAAGCAGACTGGAGACGAGGATTTGGATGCAAGCGGTTTGCCTGGGGGCCCTCACTGAGGGAGCGGGGAAAAGAGGGAGGCAAGGAAGCTGAGGAAGGGTGTATCTGTGCATGGTTACTGCGGCGGGTGGCCGGGAAGGGACTCTGTCCTGCGGGGGAACCCGGGAGGTGGGCACAGAGCACCCCTAAGTGTGGTTTCCCCTGCGGTCCACCGGTTCCCACCTCTCACGGGTCGAGGGTCACTCCGGGGAGGGATATCACTTTCCGCAAGTCCTGGCCGGCCCAGAACACAGGCCAGAGGATCCTCCTAAGCAGAGGTTGCTTGGTGTGGGAGGGAATGGACCCTCAAAGCAGCCGTGGCGGCCCAGTTGGCCTGACGGGCGTGGGCTCCAACGGCACCTGCCACACCCATGACGAGGAAGAGCCCAGAGCGACACCAGTACTGTCTTTGGAGCATTCGACTCCTGCAAACCCTCCCTGACGGATGCCCCTGCTCTGTTTCAAATCTTGCACTAGAAATAATAACAGTCCCAGCTAATATTAATTAAGTGTTTGCTCTGTTCCCAAGCACTGTGCTTAATACTTGATTCGCGTTATTTTATTAAATTCTCACAACTGCCCCAGGAGATAGGGGCTGTTATTATTTTGACGTCGAAGACGAGCAAACCGCATGTAAGCAGGGGAGGTGCCTTGCTCAGGGTCCCACAGCCAGAAAATAGCAGAAGAAGGTCTTAAACCCAGGTCTCTCGGTGTCCCAAGCTGCAATTCTTAACGTCCAGTCGAGAGAGGTTTTGTGTTTGCTCTTTGAATGACAGAACTCGGGGCCCGCACCTCATTCATCCGACCTTGGGTTAGGAGGGCTTTCCCGTGCCTTATTCCAACGAGAGGTGATGGGCTCCTTGGGGGGTCCTTCCTGAGCGAGGAGGATCGTTCAGTAAGAAAGGCGGCCGCAGCCAGAGAGACCCTCACGAGCCCTAACTGGTACCAGACCAGCTCCGACCGTTAGATGAGTCATAAACGCGTGACGAATGGTAACTCCCTGGCCTCACATCCGACCTCTGGGAGCCGTCTGTTTGAATGATGTCACCACACAGTGTTTGGAGCTGCTAATGTGATTATCTTGAATCGCTGGAGAAACATGAGGCTCGAGCGGATTTCATAATAACTATTTTACGCCGCGGCTGCGTTTTCATCTCTCGGTGCCGTTCTCGTGCGGCGGGACCCCCCGCAATTCCTCCTCCGCGGCGGTTGCAACATTAGCGCTGATAAGAATTGCTCTGCAGCGCCGCGGCGGGCGCCTGGCCGATGTGGGCTCCTGCCTCCCGCGCCCCTTCCTTGTGTTTCTTGAGTAATAAGGGACATAGCCGACCTCTACAGCAAGGGAAAACAACGTCTGCTTAGGGGAGCTTTAGACGGAGGAGTGTTTCCTTCACGTGGGCTGATCTCATCCCACAGTCTCGCTTAGCTTTTATTTCCAGTGATTTGACAAGCTGCGGTACATGGTTTGCTAGAACTCCCACCGTTAGGCACATCTGAGCTCTGTTTAGGAAGCAAAAGCCCAAATGTCATCCTTTGAAGAATTCTGGCCCTTGAAGGGGACAAGAAGGGGCTGACACTTGGGGTCATGGCGACCTCTCCAAGCAGAGCGTCTTAGCGTTGATTCCTCCCTTTAATTCAGGGTCATCCTGTCCATTCCTTTCGTCCCAGAAGTGTCAGGGAGAACGTCCCAGCAGCAGCCTCAGCCAGTGATGCCGCCCCTTGGTGGGGGCGGCGAGGACAGGTGACCCTGAGGCGTGTTCTGCGTCATCTCCCTGAGTCGCCCTGGTGCCCGCGTTGCGGTCCCACTGGATAGCGTGGTGGCGTTGCCCACCTGCCCGCCCTGGTTCCCTCCTGCGCTTCGGGATCACCTCCCAGATAACCCGCCTGTGCTCGGGTCTCTGTCCCGGGACCTGCGTCTGGGGGAGCCCAGCCTGAGGGAGCTGGAATGATCCAGACGGCGGAGCCAGTAAGCGGGTGGGAGTCATTCGCTCAACCGTGCAGTCAGAATCCTGGCTGAGCACCTACTGTGTACCTGCCAGGCACAGGGGTGCAAGCAAGAACAGACAGACGCCACCAAGCTTGGCGGCGGCGGAGGAGGAGGGGCAGCGTCAGTGCCCTGCAGGAAGCTGCCGGGTGCGGGGAGGGGAGGAGTCCTGGAGGGAAGGGAAGGGTAGGAGAGGGCGGAGGTGGAGACAGGCTGAGGTCGCATGCGGATAGACAGGTCCTGGGAAGGAACATAAATATTCAAAAAGACTTCGGAACCGTCCTGAGAACATTTTAAACACAAGTTTCAAACACAGTCACAGGGTCAACGTGCTTTCTCTTGAGAACGGTTCTCCATTTGTAGCCTGTTCTTACTTCCCACTAATAGGAACACGTTCAGGCAATTTTCTTTTCTTTCTTGCATTTTTTTTTAAGACTCCTTTTAAAGCACAATGACCTTTACGGTTTTTTCCTGTCTATAGTCCTTCGTGGGGAGAGCGAGACAGCGACGCAGGGTTGCTTGCCAGTTTGAGGGGGAAAGAATCTAAAAGAAAGAAAGCAAATAAGTAGAGATGTGGGGCTTGCTGTTGCTGACGGTGTGTGTGTTTTCTGGAATATTCTGCAGCAGCTTCTCGTAGGGAAGTAGAGTGACCAATGGTTGCAGTCCTGGGATCGAGGAGTTCGTGGGACTTGGTCTGCCTGCTCGGCCCACTCACGACAGCCCGAGGGATGGATCAGAAACGTGCCGTCTGTTGCGGCCGCCCAGAGACCTTCGTGTCCAGCGCCCGCGTCCACACCCGCCGCCCCTGCTCTCTTTGCACCCCCTGCCTGACACCCCAGAGAGAGTCCTGGCTGGTGTGGCTTTGCTATGAGAATCCCCCAGCAAAGAGCTTAACCATTAACGTTAAATATTTCCTTTCTCTGAACAGCCTCCGATGACCCCCACATGGGGGAGACCCTTGTGCCTGGGCACGCGAGAGTCCCGGACGTGGTACTTTGTGTTGAAACCGGGTCAGTCCTGGGTACGTGGGGGCGGTTGATCCCCCACCCCTGTTGGGAAGGAAGAGTTTCCAGGTCCCGTTCCTACCACCGATGACCTGGGATGTTTGGGTGACTTACGTGTCGTCATCTGTAAAATGGGAGATGATGCCAGTGTCTGCGCGTCCTTGCAAAGTGTCGAGCTTAGGGCTGGGCACACGGTAACAGCGCGATAAACGTTTGCTGTCGTGATGGTGGCTGGGGCAAGGCACACTTGATACGTGGGAGAGATCGCAGGGGCTTGGGGTGACATTTCTGCCACTGAAATCTCTCCCTTCCTCTGGGACCACTCACCTTTCCATTAAAGAGTTGTTCCTTTAGCTCAGGGCCCCTGGACTTTTCCACCAGCGTGGCCTTAGTGGCATGGGAGAGGTGGCTTCATGCTGTTAGGAGCCAGGACGATGCCAGGGCTTAGTCTGAAGGCACTGACTACAGGGGCAGAATTTATTTGAAGTCTCAAGTTGAATCATAAAGGTCCAAGTGAATTTCACATTTGGTCCCGTTTTCTATTCATTTTTAAAATACGAAAACAGTGTTTATAATTTTTTCCCAGTTGTCATTTTTCTTTTCCATACTCAAACCTCTTAGTGACACAACCACTGACTCAGGAAGATCTGCTTTACTTATCCCGTGGGTTACGCTTGGGCTGTACCTAGCTGGGGAAGAGAACTCTGGCTCTAATAGAAAGTGTCTCTGGAGAGAGAATCATCTCTGAATGAGACAACCACTCACACCTTAGTCTAAACAAGCACACGCTGCAGAAGTTCACAGAAAGCACAGTGGCCTGCAAGTCAGGGGACCAGGGCCTTTGCTTGGACTCTGCCACTTGTTCTCTTTGTGGTTTTTGGTGAGTAACTTCCTTTCTGTGAGCTCCAGCCACCAAATCTGAGAAACAAATTGGACTAGATCAGTGGTTGTGTTCTGGAGGACCCTGGGGGTCTCAGGGGAGATGATGAGGCTCTACAGTGCCCCCGCCGACCACCTAGCTCAGTTCAACCAGGGTTCTCCTTTCTAGCTTCCTTATAAATTAGGGCCCTGGGTAAGATTTCAGGGTTCGGATGCTACCCAAGTCGTGAAGCAGCTTGACTGGGCCATTGTTTAGCTCCCTGCAGTCACAGCACCTCCGCCCCGTCCCTGCAGAGTGCGGACGTGGGGCGTTGGGGAATCATCTGGGCAGGTGCCCTTTGCCGCAAGCGTGGGGGCCTGGGCACGTCCTCGCCCGGCCGGCACAGCAGCCAGCTGTGACAGGAAGCCAGTGACTAAGGATGCGCTTCCCAATTTTGAGAGGGCGAAGGACAATTATTCATTTTGAGTGTGCCCCAGATTGTCATCATCCTTCCCGTCCTTGGCAGAGGCTCTGATGAGAGCATCCTCCGCCTGGCGCCGCTTCCCGGCTGCTCAGCTTCCTAAGCCTGACATGCTTGGAGCCTGGCCGCCTTTGCACAGAGCCGACTTCCAGTGGGGGAGAAATGGAGACCTAAATGCCCACCGGTGGGGGAATGGTCCCCCTCACGGTGGTGCTGTGACATATAGAGCTGTTTGCACGAGAGCCACGTCTGTGTCATGGGCATGAAAATACCTCCGCGACTCAGCTGCACCATGAAGCGAGTTGCAGAACTGAGGTCTGTCGTGATCATCTTTATACTGAGAGCGCGTTGGTGTTCGTAGGGTGCGGGTACAGGTAAACGCACAGCTGAGGGCCTCCCAGTCTGCACACCAAGCTGCTCGTAGGGCCACTTTTAGGGATGGGAGTCAGGGAGACAGGAATTGCTGATTCCCGTGGTGTGCAGGCTCTGAGCTAAGCGTTTCTCAGGCATTACCACATTTAATCTTTGAACAGATCCTTGAAGTACAGATGGGGAAACTGAGTCACAGAGAGTTCAAGTACATTGTCCAAAGACGCACGGGTAGAGCTGGGATGCAAACCCAGGCAGTCTGGGGCCAGGGTCTCTACTCTGAACTTTTGAGGGCCTTTCTGATGAAAGGGACATTTGCTTTGTGTGTTGTACACTTGAGTGCAATTTGAATGTTTTTTTCTTTTCTTTTTTGTTTCAAAATATTATAGGGGTACAAATATTTTTGGTTGCATGGATCGATTTTGTTATGCATGAGTCAGGGTTACAAGTGTGCCCGTCACCCAGACAGTGGTCACTGTACCCGTTAGGTAGGTTTTCACCCACCCCCTCCTCTCCCCACCCCCGCCCCCGCGTGATTTCCACTGCGCTTTCCTCCCTTCTGTGCTCGTGTGTGCTCATCAGTCCCAGTGTCGTAGTACATGTGGGGTTTGTTTTTGCCATTCTCTAGATATTTCACTCGGGATAACCATTTCCAGTTCCATCAAAATCATTGCAAGGTCTTGATTCATCTTTCTTCGTGGCTGCATAGTACTTCATAACATGCATACACCACATTTTGCTAATCCACTCATGAATTGATGGGCACTTGGGTTGTTTCCACATCTTTGCAGTTGCGAATTGTGCTGCAGTAAACATTTGAGTGCAGGTGTCTTTTTGATAAAATGACTTCTTTTCCTTTGAGTAAATGCTAACTAGTGGGATTGCTGCATCAAATGGTAGGTCTGCTTTTAGTTCTTTGACGACTCTCCATACTGGTTTCCACAGACGTTGCACTGATTGACAGTTGCACCAAGAGTGTGTAAGCTTTCCTTTCTGCATCCACGCCGGCATCTATTGTTTTTGGACTTTTTAATAAAAGCCGTTCTACGTGAGATAAGGTGGTATCCTATTGTGGATTTGATTTGCATTTCCCTAATGATTAGTGATATTGAGCGTTTTTTTCATATGTGTATTGGCCATTTGTCTGTCTTCTTTTGAAAAGCTTCTGTTCATGTCTTTTGCCCACCTTTTAATGGGGTTGTTTGTTTTTTTTTCTGGCTGATTTGCTTGAGTTATTTATAGATTCTGGTCATTAGCCCTTTAATGGTTGTATAGCATGCAAATATTTTCTCCTGTGGGTTGTCTGTTTTCTCTGTTGGTTGTTTCCTTGGCTGTGCAGAAGCTTTTTGATTTAATCAAGTCCCATTTAGTTATTTTTGTTGATGCTGTAATTGCCATTGGGGTCTTTATAAATTCTTTGCCTAGGCCGATATCTAGAAGAGTTTTCCCAACATTTTCTCCTAGAATCCTTATGGTTTTATGCCTTAGATTTAAGTCATTTCTGCATCTTGAATTAATTTTTGTTAGTGGTTAGAGACAGGGATCCTGCTTCATTCTTCTGCCTGTGGCTGTCCAATTTTCCCAGAACTATTTATTGAATAGGGATTCTTTTCCCCAGTGTATATTGTTGTCTGCTTTGTTGAAGACCAGTAGGATGTATGTGGGTGGTTTTATATCTGGGTTTTCTGTTCTGTTCCATTAGTCTATGTCTCTATTTTTTGTGCCAATAGCATGCTGTTTTGATTACTATAACCTTGTAGTATAGTTTGAAGTCTGGTAATGTGATACCTCCAGATTTGTTCTTTTTGCACAAGATTGCTTTTATTTGGGCTCTTTTCTGGTTCCAAACAAAGTGTAGAATTATTTTTTCTAGATCTGTGAAATGTGACATTGGTATTTTGATGGTGATTGCATGGAATCTCTAAATCACTTTGGGCAGTATGGACATTTTAGCAACATTGATTCTACCGATCCATGAGCATGATGTTTTTGCCATTTGTTTGTGTCATCTGTGATTTCTTTCCTCAGAGTTTCACAGTTTGCCTTGTAGAGATCTTTCACTTCCTTTGTTAAGTATATTCCTCGGTATTTAATTTTCTTTGTAGCTATTGTGAATGGTATTGAGTCTTTGGTTTGACTCCAGGTTGACTGTTACTGGTATACAGGAATGCTACCGATTTGTGTACATTGATTTTGTAACCTGAGTCTTTGCTGAATGTATTTATCAATTCTAGGAGTCTCTTGGTGGAGTCTTTGGGGTTTTCTAGATGTAAGATCATACTGTCAGCAAAAAACAATAGTTTGGCCTCCTCTTTCCCAATTTGCATACGCTTTATTTCTTTCTCTCATCTGATTGCTCTGGGTGGGACACCCATAGTGCAGAAATCATTCCATAACATCAAGAAGGAGGGAATCCTCCCAACTCATTCTGTGAAGCTGGTATCACCTTTGTACCAAAGCCGGGAAAGGACACAACAAGAAAAGAAAACTACAGACCAATATCCCTTGTGAATATACACACAGAAATCCTCAATAACATACTAGCAAACCAAATTCAATAGCACATCAAAAAAATAATCCACCGTGACCAAGTGGGCTTCATTCTAGGGATGCAAGGCTGGTTCAACATATGTGAATCAATAAATGTGACTCACCACATAAACAGAGGCAAAAACTAAGACCCATAGGATCATCTCAATGGATGCAGAAGAAGCATTTGACAAAATTCAGCACCCTTTCATGATAAAAACCCTCAAATGAGGCGTGGAAGGAGCATATCTCAAGATTATAAAAGCCATATACAACAGACCTACAGCCAACATCATACTGAATGGGGAAAAGTTAAAAGCATTCCCACTGAGAGCTGGAACAAGACAAGGGTGTCTACTGTCACCACTTCCATAATTTGAATATTTTGTACTGAGGATGTACTCATGCATTGCTTATGTAATTTAAAATGTAGGAAACGTTAGATAAAGACTGCTTTGTGATGTCGCCTTTGTATGCTTCTGGAGTGGCTAACGTGAGCAGGGCACTGCCCAGCACTTGAGGTTTGCCAGTAGAGGTCTGGATTCTTTTATCAAACAGTGGCAGAAAGCGTGGCCTGAGCTTTGCAAGTATCCCTGGGAGAGGTGGCCCATGCCATAAGTCATTCACACCATAGTGTGAAACAGATAAGCCATGGAGAGAGGGCAGGTTGCTGACAGGGGAGTTGGCTGAGGAACCAGAGGAGCTGGTCTGGGGTCCTGGCTCTTCCCATTTTGACAGCCTGGCCTTTACCCACATTGAGGGAGACTTTGTAAAAGGAGGAGTGGACCCCGTACTCTTGGGTGACGGCAAAGATTGTGAGGTCTGTGTCACGTCCATGCACGTTATGACTCAGAGTCTGAATTTCATTCTGCTGAATCTCTCTGGAGGCTACAAAGAGTGATGACAATGCAAATTAATATTTACTTAGTGTTTACTTAGAGGGCAGGCCCTGTCCTTAGCAAATTGCTCCTGAAACTCTAACGTGCGTACATGAGTCACTTGTGGATCTGGGGCAGATGCGGATTTGGGCTCGGTAGGTCTGGGGCCAGGCCCTAGATTCTGCATTTCTCATAAGCTCCTGGTGGTGCTGAAGCTGTGTGTCCGTGGACCACACCATGTGTGGCGAGGATGAAGAGGTCGAGGCACGGGTTGTTGGAGCCTGAAGCCGCTCCCTGCCAGCTGTGACCCTTCGCCATGCTTCCCTCATAGGGTTAGGATAAACGTTCAGCCAGATAATGCCCATGCGGACTCCCGCCGTGGTGCCTGGTGCATGGCCAGAGCGTGCTGGATGGCAGTGGTGATTGTTATCAACATCTCTTCGCAGCCTCTCAGCAACCCTGTAAGTTAGGTCCTGCAACGCCCCGCATTTGACAAATGGCGGGTGGGACTCTCAGCCTCAGCGCTCCTGATCTTTGGGGCCGATGCTGCTTTGCCGAGGGGGTCAGCCCTGTGCCTGGAGGAACGGAACCGGCATCCTCGCCTCTGCCTAACAGATGTTGGTGGCATCTTCATCTCAGCCGGTTGTGACGACCAAAAACATCCGCAGACATTGCCAGATGCCTCCAGGAGGGCAGCCCGGCGTGAGGCGAGCAGCTCTGCTTCAGACCACGGGGGTCCCTCCAGCGGCGCGGGCCGTGTCCAGGCATCGCGGAGGCCCGAGTTGCCGCCCGGGCCATGCAGGAGTTAACTGAGATCGGAGTGGTAGTTGAGAAAATTGTCTCTCACGCAGTGACCAAGGGAGCCGCATCTTTTATTTTTATTTTTTTAAAAAGCTTGAATAGTTCCAATTCAGCTGTTACTCAACTGTTATTCAGCTCTTTGGAAAATTTTGGGGCTGATATTTTACGTTACCACTTGTTCGAGTTTAGTGCTATGAAATCATGCCATTTTCTTTCCTTCATGTTTTTTTTAAAGAGACGTTGCCAACGCCATCTTTAAGTGTGCTCTTATTTGCCTTCTGGTATCTACGTATAACAGAACTTCTGGAAAGTGGCATTTATGGTTTGCAATCTGTGGCCATTGCTGTGGCATTCTGATCTGCAAATGGGATTCGCCTCCTGGTCTGCTCCCTTGTGTCTGACTGATTCAAGGCTCTGATAGACGCACTTGTAAAAGTCGCTTCATTTATCACCAGAGCTGCCCGTGCAGCGTCAGTGAAATTGCGCTCACCTCACTGAATTATTTGTAAAACCTGTGTTCCGATTCAGCTGGCAAGGTTTTGGGTGTCTTTTTTATGTTTAAGGAAACTAAAGAGCAAACATCAGATAATTTATTGAGTGCTTACAATATGCCACCGTGGTTTATTTCTCTGAATCCTCCGAACATTTCCTGGAGATATTTTATGCCCATTTTATGGGTGGGAAGACCCAAGGCTTAAGTCTCCCCTTAAGATCGCACAGAGAGAAGGCGGTAGAGGTGGGGCTTGCATCCAGGGACCCCAGAGTGCGTGCTCTCGTTGCTGGGATGGGTTGCGTTTGGCAGTGGGGAGTAAACGGCATGACCTCGCGCCTTTGCTCATGTACTGCAGAGAGCCTGGCCCTGACCATGTGCTGAGTGCCGCGGTTTCCAGGTGCGGTGTGGCCCGCCATCTGGATGGTCCGTTTGCTAACTTCACACTCCAGCTGCTGAGAAGTAGCTGGATTTTCAAAGCCGTGGAGACATAGCCAGCCAGTCTTCATTGACAGTCAGGGACACAGGAGGAGCATGAGGGCCGACGGAATCGGAAACCCGTGCCCGTGTCAGTGGCGCCGCCCGTGTGAGGAAGGCAGCTTGTGTCCCTTCATCCGGGGCTGCGGGTCTGCCAGGGGCAGAGAAGGGTGCTCGGGCTGAAAGGCGACGGCCACTCAGACCTGGGTCGGCGCCACCCCCTTGCCGGAACTCAGCCGGTCTCCTCCAACCCCAGGCAGCAGAATGTCAACGCAGGAACTTTGTCTGGGCCAGTTAGGCCTGGTCAGCGGGCACTGATTAAGCACCAACTGTGTGCACACTCTGCAAAACTTTAGGAGAACTATCAGAGACACAGAATAGATGCACTCTTAGATTATTTGGAGCACGTTGCTTAAACTTTCTGAGCCTGATTTTCTTTATTTGTGAAATGGGGATAGGAGTTAATGCTGAGCCCCTAGTGCTCAAGAAAACACCTTGAAACTTCCAAATCGAATTTCATTGCAGCGCATGTTTGTAGGATGTTTCAGACTGTGAGTTAGGCATCAGGAAGATGATTAGACATGGTTTGCTCTTGGGGGACCTCAGCCGTGGTCTAGAGATTGTATAAGTCAGGGCTCTTGGGGTTACAAGTGACAGAACTGCAACCCCAACCTCCTTTAGTAGAAAAGGAAGTTTATTGGGTCACGTAATTGAGATGTCTAAGAATAGGACTACTTCAGGTAAGGCTCGATCCAGGAGCTCAACCAATGTTATCAGGACTCAGGTTTGCTCCTTTTCCTCTTACTTTCTGTTCCCCTCTGTGATATCTTCACTCTCAAGAAGTGCCTCTATGCAGGGTGGTGCTGGTGGCATCAGGCCTTCAGCTTCCAGCTCCAAGTCCTCTAGGAAGTGAGTCCGTGCGTCCAGGCTACTGCACCAGGAGTCGTGGGGTTTAGTCTCACTGGCTTTGGTTGGGTCATATGATCATCACTAAGCGTTTCCTGGAGCCAAGGGTGGTTATTGCTTTGATTGGCCACACATAGGTCACAGGCTCATTGCAGAGGTCAGGGTGGAGTCAGTTCAGCCCCTATGTGGACTGAGAGTTGGGAAAGAAAGTCAGGGCTTGTGGCAGAAAAAGAGGAGTCATCTCATCTCACTACCGTGGGTACAATGGACAGTAAGTTCTGGCAAGTGCCAATCAGTTGAGATTCTTCCAAAGTTGAAAGGGATTATAAAAATTAAGGTGGTAGTGTCATCTTGGGCAGAAGTGTTCAGAGAGGCCTTCTAGAAGCAGTGAGCTTTAAGCTGGGTTTTGAAGGATGAATAGGAGTTTTCCAGGAAGAGAAAGGATAGGCCAGGTTCTGTTCTACTTTGATAGAACAGATTGAGAGCCTGGAAACAGAAGACATTTGAATTAGACCGTGGAGATAATACGGAGGCGTTCTAGGTTCTAGAAGAAAAACCTGATAGAAATGAAGTGTTATGACGGTTTTGGAGAAGAGGAGAAGGGTCACAGGGAAGTACCTTCAGGAGGTTCCCAGGGGTTGGGCCTTTGGCCCCCACGTAAAGGGTATGGGTTAGAATCTTCGGGGCCCGCCACTCACTAGCCACGTGACCTTGGGCAAGCCACCTAACTCCCAGCGTCTCCGTTTCCTCATCCACGAACGTGCGTGCTCATCGTGCCGGCCTCCGCCTCGCGGGGTGGTTGTGAGGGTTAGTCGGGTTAATGCGTGTCAAGCCCTTCCGCATGCCTGGCTCTTCACGTGGCCCGTTTAACTGTCGGTCAAACTGAAACAAAGCCACTCACCACAGTCCTTCCCAAAGAGTGTGTTTAGGAAAACCAGTTCCGTACGCTTTAGTGGGTGTTAGCATGAAAGGAAGATAGATAGTCCAATGTGCTTCAGTAATGCCAGCTTCAGTATTAATAATGACCAGTGTGGTGGATACGTGTTAAGTGCTCATCCGCCGCCAGGCACCGTGCTTTACGTGGCTTCTGTCATTTGACTCTCACAACCGCCCCACAGGATCACACAACGGAAGTGACAAGGCCAGGATTGAAAACGAAGAGTGACTCACTCCAGTTAGGAAGCTGTTACTTTCTGTGCTGTACCGATTGCTTCTCTGCAGGACTTCTCAGAGCCTTTGCTTTTTACACATTCATTGAACATGTCTAATTTCCAGCTGAAGAGAATACATAATATTTCCCAATGGTGCTGGACTGAAAGCTCACTCCACCCCAGTTGCTGTGTCTTCTGGGATACGAAAACTATACTCTGAGCAGAGAGGGCTTCAATAACAGCTATCAGTAATGAGAAGGTGAGTAAGAGGTGATCTGGAAACAGAGTAACTGAGAGACGTTCACCTGGCTTTCTCTCCCTTAAATTGCCCGGATCAGCTGCCTAATGGGCTGTCAGTGTCCCTCATATGCCAAAGTGACAGGGACATTACAGACTTTGCCGGGAGCTTCCTCCTCTCTCCATCCCATTATCTGTGTGGTTTCAGCCGCTCTCTGCCTTCTGGAACCTCTGCTGGGGGAGGAGAGGGGAGCGTAGCCCCATTTAATGGGCTGCTTGTTAAGACCACCTTTGCCCCTGCCCTGCAGCGGCGACCTCGTCTGTTTGCTGTGACTCCCCCGGTCAGCTCTGGTGTGGAAATTGTCACGGGGCAAACTCAGCTGCTCCAATGCCTGACTGATTGGCCCGGCCTCCTGCCTGGGAGCCGAGCGGGGGCAGGCGTGCGGATAAATCCGCGTTCGAGTGAAAACGCTGAGCCATATTTTTGCACATCTAAACCCCAGATGCAAAGAGAGGAGGAAATGAATGCCTCTTTTAAGCTTCTGCCAACAGTTCGTGTTGCCTAGGGAAGGGACCGTGTTTGCCAAGATGAAATAATTTGAAATCCTGTTTTCAACTTGGAAAGTTTGCAAACTTTTTTTTTTTTTTTTGGGAGGGGATAGTTTATTTAGGTTTATTAGTGATCACCCACCACAAGGTCAAAGCTAACAACAGGAAAATTAAATAGGAGAGTCACACTCCTCATCTTCTCTACTTTCCCCCAAATTTTACCTGTCCTGCCCGTCCTGTTCTCTGCATTTTGCTGTTGACTTGATGACTCTCTCGGTCCTCCCCGCCCCCTTTAACCCTTTTGTGACTTTGCCCGGGATGTTCCCACTGCCTGGGTTGCTCTTCTCACCTTGACCACCTGCAGACGTCTCCCCATCTGCCCTGCCCCACGGCCCCCTCCCTGAGCCCCCTGGGCAGAGCTGATGCCTCCCCAGTCCCCCGTCACACTTCTCAAAGTCTACTTTGATTGTGCGTTGTATCACAACTTATGCTCGCGCTGTCTCCCCACAGGGCCACAGACTCTTCGCGTATGAGGACTGTGGCAGGTTTCTGTTTGCATACCCGTCATCTAGCACAGACTCTTCATATATGCCTGTGGAGGAAGGACTGAATAAATCAGTGCTTGCATTCTTGGAATCTGTTAGGAATTTCACTTCACTGTAACAGAATCCTTCCGTCCCCCACCCACAGAGATTTAAACACACCAACTTCTGTTTTCTCATATCAGTAGCTCCAGGGTAGGCCCTCCAGGGTTGGTGTGGTGACTCTGTAACGTATCACAGACCTAGGCTCTTTTTGGCTATTCATTCTGTCATGCCTATGAGGGAGCATTAACACGGCCCAGTGTGGCTGCTGCAGCTCCAGCTGTCACATCTGAGTTTGAGACAGTAGAGTTGAGGAGGTGCTATGAAGAGAGTGCTCTCACCCCACTGCCTTTAAGGAGAATTCCTGGCAATTACACAAGCATTTCAGTTGATATCTCATGGGCTGAAATGTAACCTCGTGGCCATCCCTAGTGGCAAGAAAGGTTGGGGTTCTCTCAGGCACGTCTGATATGACAGCATAATATCCCCCCGATGATGGCCACATCCTAATCTCTGCAGCCTGTGGACACGTTATGCTCCGCGGCAAAGGGCATTAGAGCTGCAGGCAGAGTGTCTGACTAGACATAGAAGAGTATCGTGGACTGAGTGGGCTCGATGTGATCGGACGTGTTCTTACGTCTGGATGAGGGAGGCAGGCGGCTCAGAGTCCTGCCACGCGAGAGCAGCCCCACGGCTGCAGCTGGCTCTGCGGACGGAGGAAGGTGCTGCAAGCTGAGGTGCGCAGGTGGCCTCTGGAAGCTGGAAAAGACAAGAAAACGGCATCTCCCCTAGAGCCTCCGGAAAAGCGTGCAGCCCGGCTGCCGCCGTGGTCGGAGCCCACGGGAAACGTTTCAGACTTGTGACCTCCAGAAGCATAAGACAGTAAATTGGTATTTGAAGCCGCTCAGTTTGCGTTCATTTGTCACAGCGGTGCAGGTAAAGCCACACGCTGGCCTCAGCAGCCGGGGGTTTCTGTGGCGCCCGGTTCCTGGAAGGCTTCTTGGAAGAGGCAACACGTCACTCAGTTTGAGTGGGGGGCTGTCTCTGTAGTGGGAGACTCGGGGCAAATGATGGTCTCTGTTAAGGGTGAGCAAGGTTTTCTGTGCAGGGCCAGGCAGTAAGGGTTTTGGGCTTTGTGGGCCAGGAGGCAAAGTCAAGGCTGTCGTGTGGGGGATTATAGAACCGGGTTTTAGTGGGCGGGCTGCACACAGTTCGGCAGGGGGCTGGACCTGGCTTGTAGTTCGGTGTCGTCAGCCATCAGGAGTGTTCCTGTTTATTTGTTAGTGATAAAGATAATACAAGCTATTGGTAAACGTTTTCAAGAACGAGTGTAGAAGCAGGGAGGACAGTGGAGACCCGTGCTGGCGGCTGCCACGCCGCAGATTTTCCCTGCAGGATGGGCATCCGGCCTTGGCGCCGCGGATGTCCTGGGCAGGTCACTCTTGGTTGTGGGGGAGTCCTGCGCATTGTAGGGTGTTCAGCAGCGTCCCTGGTCCCTGTCCCCTTGGTGCCGGGAGCACGTCACCCCCACCCCGATCGTGACAACTCCCAGTATGTCCAGACATCGTCAGATGTCCTCTGGGAGGCAGAGATCACCCCACAGGAGCTGATGGACTCCCCCATATGCAGCCCCCGTGAGTGGGGCCATCCCTTTGAGCACCCGCCCCACCCCCGAAAGTTTTTTATAGTTTCTTCCTTTTTCCTTCTTTTATTCCTCCACCCTTTTCTTCTTTTCTTCTCCTCCTCCCCTTTTTAAAAATAGGATCATACGACATACATTTGCATTCTGTGACGTAAACCTTTTATTAAAGTAGAGCATGCGTACAGAAAAGGTGCACAGATAATAGGGTGTAGGTTGTGAATTTTAACAAACTAAGCGTACCTATAAACTAGCATCCGGATAAGAAAAATTTGTTATCATCAACTTTTAACAATATATTTTATGCATTATATATCATTTATGTATTTTATAAAATATAGATGTGTATTAAATATTGTATGTAAAAAATAGATATTTTATATGTTATGTTAAAATGTATCAAGCCATCGTGGTGGCCTTTCTGTATCAGCACAGGGAAATCTCCCTCATCTGTCTGAAGGTGGGATTCTATCCCTGCATTCCAGGATGACTGCTCCTAAGCCAGTCAGCACACTGCATTCCCTGGGTCAAATGATTTATTCCAGAATGGGCACATGGCTCAAGTGAAGCCAAGGAGTCTGGGAAGAGTTTCTCACCCTTATCCTTGTTCGACTTGAAGGAGAGTGCACGTGATGCTGGGGCTGCGGCAGCCATCTCGTCACTATAAGGGGAAGCCAGGGCCCCCCTGGAGGAAGCAGAGCCCAGGCTCAGAGAGAGAAGACTGGATCCTGGTGGCATCTCTTGAGGCCCAGTAGAGCCATCCCTGAAGCTAGACCCACCCTGGGGTGGTTGATCTGGCATCCCGGCTGGTGAGCAGCTCAGCCTCCTGGGTGCAAGGTCTCCTCGCTTCCCATCCCCTGAAACCTCCCTCCATCCTTAATCATCCTTGGAGACAAAGCCCGACATACACATCGGTTTTTCTTAGGAAAGCCACTTTGCATGAAGCTTTAGAGAAACTCCTTCAGCAGTGCCTTCTGCAGAGCGTCAAGAGCCCCCGTTGCTCCACTCCTTGCTGCTCCTCGGTCCCTTGAGCCACCACGAGTCCCTGCACCCTTTGACGGCCTCCCCCACATCACGTGGTCTGACTCTCAATTTCTGTGAAGACTGTCACTTCTGGACTTTCCCTCTGAAACATATCTCAGACCTGTCTTTTCTTCTTACCCCTGCGTCTCGCCTTCATCTCTTGCTGGGCTGATGTGGTGACATCCTCGCCGGCCACCCTGTGTCCAGCCAGAGCTGCTTTTCTGAGGCATGAGGAGATGGGGGTGCCCCCTGGCCCCCGCCTTCACAGGCTTCCCCTTGCTCAGAGTAGCAGACCCCGGGCCGAGTGTTCAATGCCCGTCAGCATCTGCTCCCAGCCTTCCCGTCTGGTGTCGTGTCTTGCTGAGCCTCCTTCATCTTCTTGAGGTTCTGGCTGCAGGAAACGACCTGCTGGTTCTGGAGCGCACTGGCATCTCGGCCCACACTGCCTTCACGTGCATCACGACCTCACCTGGCGTCTCCTCTGCGTCTCGCTGACTCGTGCTTTAAGGCCAGCCACGAAGGGCCACTGCAGAGGGAACCTGTCCCCCAGTTCAGGCTGTTTGTACATTTGTCTGTTGGTTTCTGTTAGATTCTCGCCAACTTGCATCAGGAGGGCTTGTTTCTGTCTCTGCGGTAGCTCGGGGAGATCGTGACTCCTCGGGGCAGTGACGGATTCCGTGAGTGATGCGCTCATGGATGAGATCATGGGCCTTGGGCTCTTCACACCTGGCTTCTAATTCCGGGTCCTCCGCTGGGGCTCGGCTGCGTGGAGGGGGTGAGTTTCTTCTGCTCTTTAAACCTAGTTTTTAAAAATGTGTAAGATGTGTATGGTGGCCAGAGTTTCAGGGGTCCTTTTGGTCACCCCTAGTGACATGAATGGCCGTGTGTGATCCCCTCTCCTTGGCTGTGGGTGGAACCCGTGGCTCGCCTGTAACCAGCAGAACGTGGCAAGGGTGAAGGCTGCCCCTCCCGCGGCTGCGTTATAGTCTGTGAAACCCACCGTCCGGACAGACCTGCTCTCTGTCTGCTGCTGCTGCGGGGAAGCAGGCAGCGGAGAATGGGTGGCCGGCCGCATGGGAGAGGCCTCCGGGAGTCAATGGTGCGCTCCGGCAAGGAACTGAAGCCGTTGCCCTGTAGCCAAGAGGACATGAATTTCGCCAACAGTCCGAGGGAGACTGGAGGCAGATCCTTCCCCCGTGAAACCTTTGATCAGATCACAGCCCCGCTGATGCCTGGATTGTGGCCCGGTGAGACCCAGAGCAGAGAACCCAGCTAAGTCCTGCCCAGACGTCCGACCCACAGAAACCGTCAGACAACAATGTGTGTTGTGTTGAGCCTCCAGGTTTATGACAATCTGCTGTGTAGCAGTAGATAACTAATACAGTGGGCATGTCAGTGCTTGTGCTCAATAGGTAATGAAACAAAGTAGCTGATGACATGAACTGTGGTGGTTAATGAAACAAAGTGTCTAAAATGCCACCAATGGGACAAGTGAAAATTAGATGTCATTGCTATTGTCAATATCCCTCCATGTCCCTGGGCCTGAAGCCACGATTAGGGGATCAGGATGTGTTGACAGGTGGCCGAATGGTTGAACGAGGGTGATACCCTCCACCCAGTGCTGGCTTCAGGACCCCTGACTCTCAGCCATGGGCTCATCCGTGCCTTGGCTTAACCTAGAAAAATCAAAGATAAATGTGATTTCTATTTAGTTGGAACATTTTATTACATCCTTGAAGTCAGAAGACTCCAGCGGAGAGAGCAGATTGATTTCTGGAACTTGCTTGTCTCTAAGTGGTAAATTTTTTGCCATGATTTATAGAGATTCTCAGCTGGAAAGGAGTTTGGATATTCACCTTGTCCTGAATCCTATCAGACACCTCTGGCTGTGTTTCCTTCCCCCAGCCTTTCTGTGGCCGGCGTCATCTCCTTGCCTTTGAAGATCTCAAGTCGTCTGACTTTGTGTGCTGTCCCTACCAAAGGCCACGGTGGGCCCCGGGCAGGAGCGTGTGAGGGTCGGCAGGGACCTTCTAAGACAATCGGTTCATGCAAAGGCAGAAGCCAGAGCAGGTGGAACCACAGATGAGTGGTCGTAGAGACCCAGTCCCGGAGATGCCTCTCCAGGCCCTGGCAGAGGAAGGAGGAGGAGCCTGAAGGGCTTATCCCTGGAGGGATTTACGTCCTGTGGTTTCGGGTGCTCCAGGCCTCCTCCTGCTGGAGCGGCAGCCCCCTGGGCCCCGAAGAGCTCTGGACAGTCTTGAACTCTAAGTGGGATCCAGGCAGGAGTCTGCTAGGTGCTGTCTGCAAACCAACCTGAAACCAGGAGACCATGAGTGGAGGTGAGGTCTGTGATTCCTGCCGCGTCTATAGGCGGGGGAGCATGCCGTGTCAGTGACCTCTCTGTTGCAGGGCCCTGCTAGAGACATCGAGTCAAGATAGGGAACTCCTTTCTGAAAATTAAATCCAGGAGGACAGAGGATCCAGTTTCTCCAACGGATGAAGGTCATGAAGAAAGCAGAGGCATTGCCGTGGGTTAAGAGAGATTCAAGAGACATGTCGCCCACGTGCAATGTGTGGACCTTCTTAGACTCCTGGTTCCCATAGAACAGCTAGTGAGGGACATTTTTGAGACCTGAACTCATTGAGGATAGAGTGACTATTTGATTTTATTAATGAGTCATCATTAAGTATGTTGGGGTGACTGTGATATGGCTGTTTTAAACAGACTTGTCAGGAATGCACACAGAAGTATTTATGGACAAATGATAAAATGCTGGAGATTTGCTATAAAATAAGAAAGCCAGCCAACAAGTGCAAAGCGTGGGCAGGGGGACAAGAACTGCAGAAATGGGTGTGGTTGAAGCCGGATGACAGGTACGTGGGGTTCGTTCTGGTGGAGTTTGCTCTGCTTTCTGTGTTTGTCACAGTGTCCATGACAAACGTTCACAAACGTATCCCACCTCCTAGGGATCAGAAGGCTGAGTCCTGGTGGCTGCTCGTTCGTAGTGGGATCCACTTCCCCATCTCTGAGGTGGGCACAGTGGCTCCTTCCCTCCCAGTATTTGTTCGGCGACTGTGTGCTACGACACTCTGTGCCCGTAAGCTTGGTGAACCAGGCAGGCAAGATCCCTCCGCGTGGGGCTCGTGGGCTGGTGGGAGAGACAGATGTTAAATGCATCTGCGCAGGAAAGCGTTAACCGCAACTGTGGCTGGCGGCTGCACAGGAAAGCTGCACAGCACTGCAGGAGCTTCAGCCTCGACCTGGACCGAGACCATCTGGAGAGCCTTGCCTGAGGGGCCTCTTAAGCTGAGACCAGAAGGGTGGCAGCTTGGACAACTTGTGTGCACATGCATGTGTGTGCATGTTTGTTCATGCACATGTGTGCCTGCGTGTACATTTGTGCATGTGAGTGTATATGTGTGCAAGTGTGCATACACGTGTGTACACGCACTTGTGTGTGCTTATGTGCTTGTGTCCATGTGCCTGCATGTGTGTGATGTGTGTGTGTGTTGGGAAGGACGAGGACACAGAGTGACAGCTGTGCAGAAGTCCCAGGCACACTCAGAGCGGAGGGGAGCACGGCTGACGGCGGCTGGGCGGCTGTGGGTGTCCTGACGCGGGCTGGAGGAGAGAGGACGCCCGGGGAGCGAGGGGAGGTGTCTGGACGGCTCCGGAGAGCAGCACCTTAAGAGCCCCGAGCTCATTTCTGAGGAATTAAGCGTGAGTGGAGTTTGAGTTGAACGCTTCAGGCGTGACTCTCGGCACCCAGGGGCCCTGTGACATGCTTCGTTTCAGCAGCTGAGGCTCTGAGCCGGAAAGGCGGCCATGGCCGGCGTCTGGCCCCCCTCCGCTCCCAGTTCCCCGCCGTCCTCCTCCTCAGCCCCCGTCTGGGCGCCGTGACAGCTGCCGGCTGGGGGTTCAGCCCCTTCTTAACTCGGTGTGCGGTGAGAATAAGCTGCTTTGGGCTTTGATTCATTCTCAGAGGACTGGCAGCTCCGGGTCTGAGGGCAGAGTTCCAAGCTTCAGTTTCCTCATCTGTAACACACGGAAGATTAGAGCTCCTCCCCCGTGTGGCGCAGAGGGCCGCGCGGTGGCCCAGGACCCGCGAGCTGCTGTTGTCATCACCAACTCCAGGATCAGGACCTTCCCCACAGACGGGTCCCAGGCTCGGACTTGATTGCGTGCCCTGGCACCCATGCTAAATGCCAGCGTAGGACAGGACTCGGGAAAACCGATGCGTGTTTGGAAGTTTGTGAACGGATTTGAGCTTCCTTGTAGAAAATGTGGGAAATGGAAGGTAAAGGAGAAAGTAATACTTGCCCTTTATCATCCCACTGGGAGACAAACCCCATTAACGTTTTGGCGAACGGCTTCCTGACTCTTCTTTTTTAGAGTTTGATTAGTTGTAGTCCTGAGTCGGGACAAAATCCCAGCCGCAGTCTCGTCCATCTGTCCATTAGGGTGAACTATCAAAATCTGTTGATTATGATAATTTTGTATTGTTTACCTTAATGCTGATTTTATTTTTGTTACTAAGAGCCCATGGACAACCCAAAGAAAACCTGTGTCCTTGACAATAACCTGTGTCTGACTCTCTGTTGCCCGCTCCCCACCAGGACCCGCTCCCGGAGCCAGCAGGTACCATTCCATCACGGGCTTTCTCCTTTTTGCAACTGTACAGGATTCTACAAAGCGGATACATTTATTCTTGTTTTCTCTATGCACATACATAATTCTCTTTCAAAACAAGATTGAAATCATACCCTATACAGGTTTTTTTTTTTGGTCCTGATTAAAAAACATTATCTCTTGCACATATCCCCTTATCATTAAAAAGTCTCTGGAAATATCAACTTTAATGCTTACATAACATTCCATACTATGGTTGACCCATAATTTATTTATAAGTTCCCCTTTCAGCTGGGCATTTGTGATTGATTTTTTTTTCTATTACAAATAACGCTGCCTAAACTTTTGAAGGATTCTCAGTAGAGTTTGTTAAATGGCTTTTACGGAAGTTGGTAAAAAAATTTCACTCCCTGTCTCCTTTTTATACTCCTCATCCCCAAAAAGTGGTCTTAAAAATGCTGCCAGTTTGACAGAGGAAAAGCGGTCATATTTTCATGTGTTTATTTGCCACTGGTGTGTTTTTTTCCCCTCAAATTCCCCACTTGTGTCTGTAGCTCATCTTTCTGTTGGGGCATTAATCATTAATATTCTTCTTATTGATTTGGAAGAGTTCTTTATATATTAAAGAAGTTACACCTAATCTGTCATAATCGCTGCCGATATTTGCCACGGTTGTCGTTCGCAGTTCAGTAGCTTTTAGGAGGGTTTGAAAAAGAGATGTAAGAAAAAAATGTAGGTAATCCGTTTATCTCTGTTTTTTTCCTTTGTGCCTTTTTTTCCCTGTTGAGTTTGGGCTTAGATAAGCCTTTTCTATCTTAACATCAGCTAAAAGTTGATCTACGCTTTCTTCACATTTTGATAGTTTTTACATTTTTAGATCCTGAATACATTTGGAATTCATCTGGGTATGAGGCTCTAACTTGATTTTATTCCCACAAATATCCAATTTTTCAGAAACTGTTTTGTGAGTGTTCTCCCTTTTTCCACTGGTTCACGACGCCTCTGTGGGTGCACGGTCAGTGTTCCTATTTATGCTCTGGTGCGGTTCCCTGATGTCCGTGCAGTGACTTTGTCACGTCTGTACCACGTACGTGCTGCAGTGACCGCAGCTGTCGGACAGGGTGTACCCTCTCCTGTCATACGGCTCTTTAGCGCTCTTGTAGGTTTCTTACTCCAGGGGATTTCAGAACCATTTAGTCACCTTTCCCCTAAAAACTACTGGAATTTTGGTTGGGACTAGCATAGACTATAAGTTTATATAATTTGGGAAGAATTGACATTTTTACATATTTATTCTTTCCATCCAGGCGGCTGGGAAACTTACACTTTTTGTGTGTAGATCCATCCATCTCTTGTTGGTATCTTGCCCCTTTCTCTTCCCCCCACCCCATTAATTTTTATTGCCGTTGCAAATGGAATCTTCCGCCCAGCGTAAGTTGGTGTCCTGGTTGGAAACAGAAGATATGCAAACAGAACAGGGTAATTCAGGGGGAGTTTAATAAATAGACTATTTCCCAAGTGTGGGAGAGGGAGCGTGTAGGAAAGTCGTAAGGGGTTGGGCAGTACCTCTAGGCTCACGATGGGGAGGTGGGGGGCATTTACCAGCCCTGGCTGCAGAGGTGCGAGGGGAGCAGAGTCTAGAACAGGAAGAGGAGGGTCAGGCAGGCCGGGACATTGGGTCGGGACACCCACCCTCCCAGGGGAGATCCGGAGGGAAGGAATTCTGGGAATAAACACCTCAAGCTCTCTCTGGTGTCCTGCCTGTGCTCCCATTGTCTAAACACACTGGAAGCCACAGAGCCACGTGCCCTGGGTGCAGCCCCCTGGCCGGCCTCGTGGGTGGGTGGGGGAGGGGAGAGGAGGCTTGAGAGGTGGGTGCAGGAGACCCTCCCCTGCCTGCCCTGTGCTGTGTCCTTCCCCACTACAAGCACCATCTGGTATTTGTCAACCCGCCCAGCAACAACTGATGCTTATATCTTCATTCTATTATCCAGACGTTTTTCTAAATACCTGCTTCCTTCCAAACTCTAGGAATTTTCCAGTTGGTCCCCTTGGGTGTTCCAAGTGTACGGTCACATGATCTGCAAGAGATTATTTTGTCTTCTTGCTTCCCGTAGCGGCGCCTCTGATTTTACTTCCTGTTGCAGGAGCTGAGCCTTCCTTAAAACCTTCTGTGGTTTTACAGAGACGCTTTTAAGCATCTTAATTTCAGCTCTAGGGGATCGTGAGAAATCTGTGCGCTGGTTTCTCTGTTTCCTCTTCCCTTCCTTCCCCGCCTCCCCCAACCGTCTTCCCAGCGTGGATATATTGAGTGCCAGCCACACGCAGGCACTGGGCGATTTGGTGGCAAACGAGAGAAATAACAAGCAAACATGAAATTGAACAATAAAAATATCAGTGCAGCATTTCTCAGACTTTTGGAACTCATCCCACAGTAAGAAATTAACTTCACACCGAGTCCCTGCGTGTGCGTGCGTGCGTGTGTGTACGCGTGTACACACGCACTGCAGCGAAGTTTCACACAGCCCTTACCGTGTGCAGCGCAGTGTGTGTCACGTCTGTAGAAAACAGACATCCTCTATTCTAATTCTAAAGGAAGGCGCAGACCCTGCTGTCACCCCTCGGTCCACTGATGTCATGCCCCGCTCCTGGGGCCTGCCCCGCGGTTTCAGGAGCGGGGAGAGTGCGGTGCGCCGCGCAGGGGAGTTGGAGGAGGGGAGGCCTGGGAGGACATTTCTGCGGAAGGACGTGGCCACAGGACAGTGGAGAGCTGGGCATGGGTGGGGGGAGGCAGGTCTTGTGCAGAGGGAAGGTGGGGGCGCGCCTGGCTTGTGTGAGTCGCAGCAGGAGGACAGAGGGGCTGGAGCTTTCCGGTGGAGAGGGGAGACAGGTGCAGGCTTTTGTTGGCCGGGACCAGGAGGCTGTATGTGCACGTCTGCTTTACTTAAAAGGAAGAAAGTCACAGCAGATGATGTGTTGTAATAGTTTTCTATGGCTGTGTGACAAACCACCATGAAGCTAGGCGTTAAACACAGCACAGATTTGTCACCTCACTGTGTTGCCGCACGACCACCGCCGTCAGGAGTCTGGGGAGGGGTGAGCTGGGCCCTCTGCTCAGGGTCCTCTTCAAAGGCTCTTCAGGTGTGGGCAGAAGTCGTTTCTTTGCGGCTGGGAGACTGGGGTCCCCGTTTCCTCGTTAGCTGTTGTCTGGAGACGACTCCAAGCTGCTGGAGGCCACCCCCCCCCGCAGTCCCCTGCCACGCGGCCCCCGTAGGTTGTCCCCAGCAGGGCTGTCGGCTTTCCTCCTGCCAGCGCGGGAAGCTCTCCGACGCCCTGTTGTAACGATTTCTCCTGCTTCTGTCGGGCCACGCGGCAGCATCCCCCTTTGGATGAACTCGGAGTCAGCTGCTTGGCGACCTCATCACAGACGTGATACCCACATGCTCCTGGCCCTTCCTGCACTCACGAGCAGAGGGTCACACGCGTGCGCCCCGGGTGGTCCGAGAACTCCGCCTGCCGCACGTGGGCAGGGTAGAAAGTCAGAGCCCCCAAGGTGAGGAAGTCAACAAAGCTTTTATTCCAGAGCAAATCCATCCGACTTTAGCATGAGCCTTCCGGGAGCAGAATCTCATCAAATCAGCAGGTCGTTAGAAAAGGTCACTCCACGTGGTGAGTCCCCAGCAGGGCGGGGGTCGGGGGCAGCTCCGTGACCCTCGCCGTGTCCTGGAGCCCCAGCTTGGAGGTCTTCAAATCTGGGAGGCCACGTTTACTTAGAGAAGTTCTCCCGTGAGTGGCGATCTCCATCCCGTTACATGAACCAATAAATTCCTTTCTTATCCTCAAAAAGATGAAGTAAGAGCAAGGCAGGCTGTGGGCAGAACGGGAGGCCGCTGGGTGCGAGAAGAATCTAAACTATTCAGACGCCTTAGACTGCAGTCAGAGCCCAGCGAAGGGAGCGTGTTTTCCCTGCCCAGGCCCCCTGACACCGGGTCCCTCCGCCTGGGCCACTCTTCCTCTGGACATCGGGGACTCTGCTTCCAGCTCTGGGTCAGTGGGCCAACCTGGGACTGTCCCACACTGTTGGAACTTGGGATGGAATTGTGCAAATGTCAATTTGGGGTGGATGTAACCAAGGAGCAGGAATCGGGAAGAATGCCCTTCGGAGACGCACCCGCGGTGGCTGGCGTGGTCTTCAGCACAGGGGCTGTGTGCCGAGTCCGTTGGAATGGCTGTAGGGGGTTCCGGGGCATCGCTTGGCCTCCCTGTGTGTTCTTGGGGCTGGGGTGGATCAAGCTGGGCTGCCTGTCCACGCAACCCTTCCCGATGCGCCCCCCAGGTCTGGTCCCCTCGTAGACCCCATGGATCTCCCTCAAGGTGGCATCTCGTCCCCTTCTCCCCCCTGTTCCAACCCAAATGACCCTGTCCAGTTTGTTTTTATGAGCTAGGTCTGGAGAGGCTTTTTCTCTATCAACGAAATGTTCTCTTGCAAATTAGAAATTTGAAACTACAGAATGATTGATTCTCATGTAGCATTTAAGAGGCTTCTTTAAAAGTTACAAAAAGAGGAACATTGGAGTTTTTTTCTCTTGGTACTCAGCAAATTCTTTATGTGCCAGGCAGGTCTGAGTGCTGGGGTACGGCTGTGCACAGGCCTCCCTCACAGAGCACGTGCTCTGGTCGGAGGAGACGGAGATAAGTACGTGAGCGTGTAGAGGGAGGGGGGCGCGCCCTGCTCTGAATGTTCCAGTTCTCTTAAAATCAGTGTGTGTGTCTCTTACTGACCGGGGAAGATTCCCCAGCAAGGAGGTGTGAAGCAGAAAGGCACAACTGTGCTTCTTTCAAGATGCCATCTTGTTTCGTTCCAATGCAATATGTCGTGAAAACAGCCGAATGGCACGGTCTGAAATTCACCTCTTGCGTGTGTCTGCAGCTCGCGGCTCAGGGTCTTCACCATGGCCCACACGTCGGGTCTCGCACCCGCTCCGTCTGCTCTTAGGGTCCGTGTTCCCGTCTGATGAAACCTGTTCACGGATTTCCGCCCGCGCCCACGCTCCTGCCACGGAGCCATTGCTCCCGCCGTTCCTCATGTCTTGAGCGCCCTGTCCTCTCCTTTCTGACTTTCGAAATCTGTCCACTCTTCAAAACCCCGCAGGAAGTGCTGGAATTAGGCACCAGAGCGAGTCATGCAACGTGGTTCAACCCTGGCTCAGCCGTGAGCCTGGGCACGTCGCCGCTGCCCTTGGAGCCTGGAATTTGCATCTCCAACTGGGATTGGCGGAAGTGTGCGTCTCACGGGCTGCTGCGAGGCTTGGGGGGGCTAACACGGCACAGTGCTTGCTATCCTGCCAGCCGCCATGGTTTCTTCCGTAACGGGTTGGAAGTTGTGGGTGGCTGCGAATCGTTGGGGCTGTGGTAGGCAGAAGGAAGGACCCAGAAGATGTCAACATTCTAATCCTTAGAAGGTGTCAGCAAGTCACCTTACATGACAAAAAAGGGACTTTGCATATGTGATGAAGTTAAGGGTTTCGAGATGGGAGATTATCCTGGATTCTCTCGGTGAGCTCAGTGACATCACAAGGGTGGTGGGAGAGGGAAGCGGGAGGATCAGGGTCAGACTGACTGGAAGGTGCCCTGGGGTCATGAGCCAAGGGATGCAGGCAGCTGCCAGAAGCCAGAGCGGCAAGGAAGTGGATTTTCCCCAGAGCCTGCAGAAGGAACGCAGCCCTGTGGATACCTTGGTTCTGGCACAGTGAGACCTGCGGGGCTATCGCATAAGATAATAACCGTGTGGTTTTAAGACACTGAGTCTGTGGCAGTTTGTTATAGCAGCAATTGACGAATAAAGCTCCCATCTTTGGTGACCCATCCTCTTCCTTTGGTGAACTTGACGGATCCCACTGAGATCGTTACTACCCATCCGATAGCTCTAGATCTGTCAGCGTGAAAGTCACTAGCACTTTCCTTAAGACCATTTGCACCAAGATGCCTGGGACTTCCTGTCCTCCCTGTGTCTAAGGCAGTCTGAGCAATGGGGACGACCCAGTCTGACTCAGCATCTTTGTGCGTGTACACATTGGCACGCGACGTGTGTATGTGTTCAGGAGGCATGTGTGATGTTTTGTTACGTGTGTAGGATTAGTAACGATCGAGCCAGGGCTTCCTTCACCTCGAGTGTTGATCATTTCTGCGTTGGGAACCTGTCGCGCCCTCTCTTCCAGCTGTTTTGAAGTATATGATACAGTGTTGCTAACTGTAGCTGCCTTACCGCGCTGTGGAGCATCAGATCTTGCTCCTTCTATCCAACTGTGTGGTCGTACCTTTAACCACCTCTCTTCCTCCCCTGCCCCCACGTGCCCCTCCCAGCCTCTGGGAACCGTCATTTTGCTCTCAATCTCCACGAGATCAGCTGTTCTCAGCTCCCACATGTGCGTGAGAACGTGCAGTGTTTGTCTTTCTCTGCCTGGCTGGCTGCACTTACTGTCTTCCGGTTCCCTCCATGTGGATGCAAATGACAGGATTTCATTCTTTTTTAAATGGCCCGATAGTGTTCATTTGCCTGTGTACGCCACATTTTCCTATCCGTTCACGTGCTTATGGGCACCGGGGTTGATTCCGTACCTTGGCTGCTGTGACGAGTGCAGCAGTGCGCGTGGGGAGCTGGCCCCCCCCGACACACTGGTTTCTTTTCTGTCGGGTGAATACCCGTGGTGGGTTGCTGGGTCACATGGCAGATCTGTGTTTAGTGTTTTGAGAACTCTCCACACTGTTTTCCGTAGTGGCATCCTGATTTACATTCCCTCCAACAGTGTATACCAGTTGCCTTTTCTCCACATCCCACCAGCATGTTTTTTTTGGTCTTTGTAAATAGACATTTCTCAAAAGAAGACACACACGTGGTCCACAGATACGTGAAAATCTGCTCACCGTCGCTCAGCATCGGGGAAATGCAGATTAAAACCACAGTGAGGTATCATCCTACTCCAGTGGAATGGCAATTATTAAAAAGACCACACAGCTTTGTTTTGACAGGGTTTGACAGACAGACTGAATTTTAATCCTGGCCATGCCCCTGACTTGCTGTGAGGTCTTGGAGAACTGACCGCTCACCCTCAGTCTGCAGTATCCTCATCTGTGAGTTAGGAACACTGATGTAGGGTTATTGTCGGGAGCGTGTGAGACAAGGCATGTGAAACCCTCCGATCCTGCCAGGCACAAAGCAAATAATAACTATTAGTAGTTATTATTATCATTAATGATATTGGTATTGTTATTCTAATATGATTATGGGCTTCTAACCATTGTAGGTCATTTCTGGATTTTGAAGGACTATGGATGCTGGAGCCTGAAAAAGCCCAAACTCTCCCGCTCTCGGATCACTGTTCCGGAGCACACAGGCAAACAGATTGGTCATGGAGATCACAGCAGACGGGTACAAGGGCTCCCCGGGAAGAGCTTTGAGTAGGTTAGTGAGGCGGTCAGATGTGAGTCCTTGCCGTGTGCCTGGCACTTGCTAGGGCTTTGCTGCTCCTAACAGCTGTCTGAGGACGGGGCAGAAGTCAGAGCCCCGGAGGCCACTCGCCCTGCCGCAGGCCTGGCACCTGCACACACACGCACCAAGCCTGTCCCTGCCAGGGCTTCACATTCCTTGGAAGGGTCCGGGATTCCCGAGCAGACACCTGTGAGCAGGTGCTGGAATCCCCAGGGTTTGAGAGGTCCCACCGCCCAGGACAGGGCTGCAGAGCTTGTCTGTTCGAACAGCACGGCTCCCTCGCAGGAGGAGGAGGGCGGGGTGGAGCCGGCAGTGCCTTCCTGGCGACAGCACCGTCGCGTACAGCTGCTCTGGCGTGTTTTGAAGTGAGGCTGCCCCGGGGGATGTGTCGGAGAAGGGCTGCTGTGTGATGTTTCTCGTCACGGGGCTCGCGGTTTCTTCGTTTCTGGTCCCTGAGCCTCAGGAGTCCTCAGCACAGCTGCCAAATCGCTCCATCCTCCCTCCAGAAAGTGGGGTGCCTCTTAACTGAGGGGAAAACCTGGCGTTTTCTACCAGCAGCCCCAACCGTTTGCAGCTTCCTGTAATATTAACAGGACAGCCTCGGCGCTCCCCAGAGAGTGCCGGGGTCCTTTCCCCCCCCCTCCCTCCCTCTCTCTCTCTCTCTCTCTCTCTCTCTCTCTCTCTCTCTCTCTCTCTCTTTCCATTTTCTGACTGCCGAAGGAACTCCGTCTTCCTGGCCTTTTGTCAGGGTTGCAGCATCCGATACAGTGTTCACAGTACCCATGCAGTTACTTAAATGTAATTCATTAGAATAAATACAGTAAGAATCCAGCTTCTCAGTTGCAGGGGCCACCATTCAAGTGCTCATTTGCTGTCACAGCGAGCCGTCAGGTGGCCGTGGCCACCGTGTGGGACGGGGCAGGTGCAGAACGTTTGCATCACCACAGAAAGTTCTGTTGGACTGCGCGGGTCTAGGGCATTTATTCACGTATCCGACTCTCACTGAGCACGTGTAACGTGCCAGGCACCCTTCTGGGTTCCGGGAAGCAAGTGGCCAAGCAGAAAAGCAAGTCTCTGCCCTTGTGGCCTGAGCTCGGTTGTGGGCGAGAAGACGAACAGGAAAGGAAGCTGTAGGACATGACGAGTCGTGACACAGCCCAGTGGAGGGGGCGGTGAGCGGGAGGCTTTAGGGAGCCGTCGGGGACATCAGACTGCAGGTGAATGTTGATGTTTGCCCCTCAAACCACCTTCCTGGCCCCATGTCCCCAAGAGCTTGTGACTTCAGCCCACTTACCGGATCCTTCTGTAAGTGTCTGCTCAGAACGCAGGGGGTGAAGATGCGCATCCCCAGAATGGTGGCCTCTTCTTTGTGTGGGGCTGTGCCACCCTCGGTGATGGTATGAAGGGGACTGGCACGTGCACCCGTCGTGGGCGCACCGTGGTCCTGACAGTCGTCACTCCAGGAAAGAATCAGGGTGTGCACCTGACTGGCCACGCCGGGGAAGGCAGCGTGCCGGGGTTGTTCTTGCGGGGGGGGGGGGAGAGAGTGTGGCCATGAAGGGGTCTCTGTTCCAAAGCCCAGGCTTCCCCCCAGTTACCGCTCAGCCGCTAAGGCGTTAGGGTCCCGCCCTAGTATTAGGTCTACCCCTCCCGCTGACACTGTGGACTGATGTTCTCTTCTTGATGGGCTTGCTTCAGGCAAAAGTGGCCATGCTGGTGACTTGTCACCTGATGAGAGGACAGAATGAAGGGCTGAAGTGGAGATGCTGTGTGCACCTGCCTGCAGGTAGACCCCAGACGGGGCTGGTCAGCTGTGGGCTCTTCCAGACATGCCGCCTTCCATCATGGCTTTCGCAGGCATCGTGGGTTGGTGTCCAACTTTCAGAAAACCTGGCTGGAGAAGACAGCGGGACCCCCATGGCTTCCCCCATGCTTCCACTTGGGTCAACGTTATGGTGTCTCCAGGCTTAGAATACTGAGATTTGAAATGACCTCTGGCCACTTACTCACCGTCAGTCCAAGCATAGACTTACTCCTTGGATCTTGAGGGTGAAGTCAGCAGCTGCTGGACATACTGTGGCAGAGAGAGTTGGGGGTGGGCTGTCCCCATCACAGTCCTGGGTGGCATCCCACTTGAGGAAATTAAGGAGCCAGTGGGGCCCGAGATCCTGTGTTTCATCCAAGAAATACGGGTTCTGCAGAAATAATCCATGCCTGTTCTTCATTCTCAGTGGAGACTTCGGCTGTCTCGGTCTCATAACTTACATGTGTTGAGTGACTGGTCCACGCCAGGTTGTGTGTCTTAATCCTCATAACAGCCCCGTGGAGCTGGCCCCATTCCTCAGTCCCATCCCACACACGAGCAAACTGTAGGTCAGACCTTTGAGATGATGTCTCGTCACGCAGGGAAAGAGCCATAGTGCTGAGATTCAACGCCAGGATCCAACTCCAGGACCAGCTCTCCTAATCGGGGCTGGCTGGGAGATCTTTAACAGAAAACACTGAAAAGATCAGTCCTCGGGCTCAGAGTCTTGGCAGGCAGTAGCACCTGGCCAGAATTTAATATCCCTGTTTGGTTTTCATTGTGTTTATTTTTATTTGAAATGATGTTGGTTTTCTGTACACAGTAGTGATAAAAACTTCCTCTAAAAGCCAATGTATTTATGTTAAGAAGTGATTCTACTTAAAGCAAAAATATTAAGCAGTTGTCAACGTGGTGTGGAGGTAGCAGGGACAGTGCCGGTGGTGTGAGAGAGCCCCACGCCTCCCGGGAAGGCTGAGACACGCGTGCATCTGTGGTTTTAAAGGCTGGTCTGCTGGGGCGGAGAACGCTGGAGCTGAGCCTCTGAGCATTCAGAAGGCGAAATGCCAAGGCTTCCGCTGTGTGTGCGTGAACCTGGAGACCGGGATGGCAGAGCCGAGAGCTGGATTGCGTTGACAGTGGCAAAACGGGGACTCTCTGGAGCATTTTAGGAGAGATTTAGTTGTGGCTAATCAGGACAGGGCTGAATTTTAACTCTTACACTGAAAAACACCTGTACATCTCCTTCCATGAGCATTAACATGGAGCCTTCACTCTGTGTCAGACACTTTGTGTTCACTGTCGCATTGAATCCCCACAACCATTCCAGGGCACGTATGGTCCTATTTCACAGATGAAGACATTGAGTCATTTGTCCAGGGTCACACATTTATGCGGGATGGAGCCGGGACTTATATGCAGGTGGTCTGGCTCCAGAGACCCTTCCCTTAACCTCTAGACTATAGTTAATCATTAGAGCCGTTTCTACATATTCTGTTTCTCCCCTTTTGACCTCAGTTCTCTGATGGATCTAAAAAGAGGAGTTGATTTTCAGTTCATTTCTTTTTTCTTGTTGTCTGGACAGAAGCAATGGCTTCTAACATGTTTACATGCTGGACCGGAAACTGGAAGTCCCTCCTTTGTTTATTTACTACTTTTTTGAGACAGAGACTTTCTCTGTTGCCCCAGCTAGAGTGCAGTGGCATCATCATAGCTCACAGCAGCCTCCAACTCCTGGGCTAAAGCGATCCTCCTGCCTCAGCCTCCCAACTAGCTGGGACTACAGGTATGTGCCACAATGCCCAGCTAATTTTTCTATTTTGGTAGAGATGGGGTATCCCTCTTGCTCAGGCTGATCTCAAACTCTTGAGCTCAAGTGATCCTCCCGCCCCAGCCTCAGAGTGCTAGGATGGCAGGTGTGAGCCATTGTGCCCGGCCCCGCCTTCATTTTTGAATCATATTTTCACAGGGTATAGAATTCTGAGTTGACAGCATCATTATTTTTATTTTAGCACTTTAAAACTCTCACTCTATTTTCCTCTGGATTGCATGGTTTCTGAATAGAAGTCTCTTATAATGTTTACATTGGTCCCCTGTATGTAATGTGTCATATTTCTCTGGTTGTCATCAATGTTTTATCTCCATGGGTGGCTTAAACTTCCCTTTTCTCCTTGAATGTAGATCGGACCAAGTTACTTGCTCTGGCTAGTGGTAGCTCCTTGGTCCTGCCTACACTCAGGAGGAGGGAAGCGCAGTGTTTGTTATAGCGGCATAACCTGTCCTGTCCTGTCTGATAGACTATCTGCCCTCCTTCAGAAGGACATCAAGGGGGTGGCTTATGGGACGGGGCACAATAATAAAGCGTTCTTGCTTATAAACCCAACCTGCTGACAACCACAAAAATACAGAGGGAGCAAGGAGGAAGACATAGTAGAACAACAACAAGCCCAGCCAATCCTGCAGAAATCTCACAGCCGGTCCCTCGCTTTGCAGAGAGCCACGGCACCGGCTGGGTAATTAAGATGCATATGCCACCTGACATTAAGCAGCCTTTTGTGAACTGTTAATTAAGATTTAATCAGTCACATATTTTATTCCTACCGAATTAGAAGATTAGTGTTAATTTCTGGCAGGGTTCCCTTACTTCCTGTTGAAGGAAATCAATGTATCTCAACATAATTTAACAAGGAGAAGCTGGTACCACTGTGAAAACAGGCTAGGGAGACATTATCTTGACATTTTAGGTAATTCAGTAAGTCTGGCAAAAGAGGAGTGATTGACAAAGTGATTACTTCTTCCACCAAGGGGCAGAAAGCACATTTCTGATGATGAATCAAGAATTTTGAGGCAAAAGAGCACAGTGAGAATTAAGGATGGGGTGGACGATGGGGTGTGGCTTCCGGACAAGGATCGTTAATCGCGAATTTGCAGCCTTGGCTTGAGAGGAGGAACACGTCCACGGCAGAGCGGAGGCGGGCATCTGTGGGCTGGCACAGGTAGGATGTTACTGGCAAAGCCTTTGCAGGTTGGGTCTGGTGAAGGCCGTCCTTTGGAGGTCTGCCTGGCTGGGCATACAGCAGGCATTGCATAAATGTGTGCTGAATGGACAGGTCCTCAGAGGCGAGTGTGTCTTCAGGGAGTGCTAGGTGTTCTTCCCACTACGATCTGTAAACTGCAGAATCATCCTGAATGTGCCACACGGTCTCCCTGCATTGAAACCTTTCCTTAAGCCCCTTAGAAAGATGGGGCTGATTCACAGCCGATGGTTTACTTATTGGCAAACATATTAGAGGGTTGTGTGTTTGTGATGTTGAGAGACCGTGTCAAGGTGGGTGGGGCTGGGGCTGGTGGTGTGTGGGAGGGAGGCAGGTGAGCTCCCAGGTGCGGGGGCAGCAGGAAGGGGGGAGACGTTACCAGGGGTGTCACGTGGAGCATCAGATCCCATGTGATCAAGCCAAAAGGTACTGAGTAAAGGAGGCCAAGAAAGACGAAATCACTGGGTACAGGACAGAGGACAGGAATGAAGTCAGGAGGTATTTCTTCTGGTGGGGACAGAGAGAGAGAGAGAGAGAGAGAGAGAGAGAGAGAGAGAGACTGTTGTTAGAGGGTGCTTGGGCCTTGCCTGGGGGTTAGAAGTGGCACCAGTTAGTTGCAGATTTATAGGACAGGGATGACTTCTTCCCCACCTGTCTCCCACCCTTTGCTTCCCCTCCCTTCTGCTTTCTCTCTCTACAACGTTCCTTCATCCTTATTCCCCTCCTCTCATCCCTTTCTTTCCCCTTCCCTTCCTCCACTATTTGTGGAGAACTTACAGTAGTGCAGCATCTCTGTGAGCAAAGGAGAGTGTCTGTCCGAGGTCTGAGTCGGGCTGGGGTCTCAGTCAGGCTGGGGTCTGAATCGGGCTGGGTTGCTTAAGGGCTGGAAGGGCCAGAGGCTGGGGTGCTGGAGACAGCCCAGAGTCAGGGCTCGCCCCGGAGCAGTGACAGACCAGCTTACCTGGGTTCTCGGGGTGCGTCGTGTTTCCCATGTGTGGCGGGCTGACTTTCTTGGGATGGTCTCCAAGATTTCACAGCCCCCTCATCGTCAGGAGCTGCAAATGGATGAAATTTCCCTCCTGGGATCGTGTTCCATTACGAGGCGCAGTTTGGGTGCCTCATCTACCCACGGGGCCTGGGAGCGAAGAGCTTTCTCTGGCTGGTGGCGAAGGGGAAGGGAGAGACTGGACGTGCGGGAGAGACTCAGAGTGCGTTGTGGTTTGAAGATGGAGAGAGCCATGGGAAGAGGGACGTAGGTGGTCCCCAGGAGCCAGGACCCCTGGCCAGCAGCCACCAAGGAAACAGGGACCTCGGTCCTACACGGGGAATGGCCTGCATGAGCTTGGAGGCTGCTCCGGGCACGAGCCCAGCTCAGCCCACCGTGACTTGGGCCTGGGAGACCCTGGGGTCTGTGATGCTTTGCTGCACAGAATAGCAAACTAGCGCGCTGGGCCCGATCTGGCCAGTCACACCTCGAATAATGCAAAGCAGGTCGGGGGTCAGTGAAGTAGATTTAAACAAACAAGGTGGATTTGTGTTCTGCCTCCGTTCAATGTAGCTTGGTTGCTTTAGGTAACCGGGGAATAGTAAGAAAAATAGAAACTATTCAGTATGCATATTTCCATTCTGTTGGAAGACATGTAAAAATAACACTGAGGATTTTTGTGAGTATTCTCTCCCCCTCATACACACAGACTTTGCATCTGCTTTTTTTTTTTTTTTAATTAAATAAAAGAATGGAATTCTGCAAGATGGCCGCCCGAGTCTGGCTTTGGCCTTTGGTGCTGCCAAGCCTGACGCCTCCGCTCCGGCGGGGCCTTGGGGTGGCCACGTGCAAGTGTGGCCTTGGGAGTCCCCGCGGAGAGAGCGGGAATGCGATGGGGAAGAACTTGGTGCCAAGGGGGCAAGGGAAGCCCTGGAGGGAAAGTCTAGTGAGGATTCTTGTCCCGGGGAGCCCAGGAAGAAGCAGAACCACCCGCCAGAGGAGGTCTGGGGACACAGCACGTCCAAACAAAGAGCCAGGCACACTGGGTTCTTTAATTACTAAGAAAGGCATTTGAGTGGCAAAACATACCGTAACCAAAGTGCACAGACGAATAGCAGACTTGCGAGATGCTTTGGGAAGGGCGTGCACGTAGCTCCTACTCCCCAGGCGGGCCCGGGGGGCTCACAGGAACCCGGGTGCGGAGAGGCGCTGCCAGACGGGGGCGCTCGCGGGCGGCGACACGGACACCAGGACCCAGCGTGAGCGTGTGTCCGTCTGTCCAGGATGTAGGCAGAGCCGCGGTGCGTCACGCGGGTGAGGATGTGGAGGGAGGGATGTCCGTGCCCTGCCCGGCGGAGTGAAGGGTTTTCTAGAAAAGCAATCAGTAGCTGTTAATTCAAACTAAATGCACAGACCTGTTGACTGCGCCGTCTCCTGGAAATCCGGCCCGTGGAAATGACAGCTCCGGGGAGCCAGAGTGTACGTCTGAGGGTGTTTAGTGCGGCGTCGTTTGCAGAGGAAGCGCGTGGGGGCGAGGAGGGAACAGGAGGGGGAGGTAGAGGAAATATGAGAAGCATCTTTTTGAAAAATTTCCTGGTGGGAGATAATTACGGAGGCACAGGAGGTTGCAGCAATAGCAAACAGAGCCCTGGGCCTCTCCCCGCCGCGCGGTGTCTCTTGGAGCTGTGGGACGGTGTCGCTACCTGGAAACTGACGTCGGTGCAAGCTCTGCCGCAACTGCAGACGCTGTTCAGTGGTCGCTGGTTTCTACGTGCACACGTGTGCACACGTGTGACTGGTTCTATGCCGTTTCCTCCCATGTATAGATCTGTGTGCAAATCATCATGATCAGGATTCAGAACTGTTCCATCACCACAAAATAATGGCCACGTGGCACCCCTTTACCGAAGCCCCCAAGATCCAAAAGGGAGCACTCTGAGCCACCCCGGCGGTGGCGAGGGCGCTGCAGACGCCAGGCCCCCGTGCCTGGCGCTCCGTATGCCTCCTGTGCGTGTCCGTGTGGCTCTTGCTGCCTGCTCGCGTTGACACGGTCTCCGCTTTCACGGGTGTGTCTCGCTGTCCGCTCTGTCCCCCCTCCCTTGGCGACGGTGCCTTTGAGCAGCCCGTGCAGTCGTCCTGTGAAACCGGCTCTTTCCACAGGTGGTCCCGCCCTGCCAGGCGTGGTGTTGGCCTGATTCTGGCAGACAGGGCTCGTGTTGTCCCCTGGAGCTGCGAGGGCCGGGCTCGCTCACGCTGGGGCGTTGCCTTTTGCTCAAGCATCCCAGCGTAGTTTAGAAAACAAAGTGCATTTTTCTGACAACCTTGAGACGTTTCCTGGGTGTTATTACCCAAACCTCAGGGCTTTACGATTCCCATTTCTCAGGTAATCCGAGGAAAAACATGAGAAATCGACCAACCCTCACTGTCCTGGGGGTGTCTGTCCTCCTCATTTGTGATTGGTCCCCTGACTTGTCCCCACTGTGTGCCTCTTACTTAGCAGCTATTCAGTCAGTAATCACTGATAAACTACACGATAAACTAAAGAACTGGGGAGTGTTCTCTCTCCTCTCTCTCTCTTTCTCTCTCGCTCTCGCTCTCTCTCTCATTTGTTGAATTTCTGAACACGCTGTTCAGGGTCAGGGCTCAGTGAGTATCTGCTGCCTTGGGCTGGAGGCAGCACCACCTGCGTCTGGTCACGGCGGTGTCTGTCACTACTTGTCTTTACAGGTGCCAGTGGTTCACCTGGACGAGGGGCTGTGCCGTTGACCAGTGAGGCCGCTTAGGACGAGACTGGGCTATTCTCCCACCCTGGGCCATTTGCTAATCTTTCTGAGCCCACCTGCAGGATGGCCATGCTAGCGTCGTCAGGAGTGATGGGAAACGGGGAGCCCGCTGCCCCGCGCTGAAGTAGGAGTTTGCTGATCGGTTGGCGCTTTCCTTCTTTTCCTTCCCGCGGTCGTTCTCGTGCAGGTGGGGTTGCCCGAGAAGCCCACGTGGAGAGGCAGGTTAGCGCTCCTTCAGAGGAGGAGGAGGCAGGGGTGGGTGGAGGATGAAGTTGAGCTGGATGCAGCCTCCACAAGGCCTCCTGGGGCACTCGAAGCTGGGTTTGGAACTTGAGAGTTGTCTGTCACGGGGGCAGGAGCCTGGCTCTCACACGCCCCCAACCTCAGTCACTGGCTGTGGGCTGGCCTGACCTTGGGCAGGGCGGGACTCTGCAGCGGAGGCAGCCGCTGATGGGGACTGCTGGCCGGGGCTTCCCGCTGGCAGTGCTCCCAGCGGCCGGGGGCACGAGACATTCATAACTGAAAGGGAATCTTGATGGTGCCTCGCGGCGGCCGCCAGGCACTCTCAGGCCAGTCACCTTCTCCATAGCATCACTGGTGGAGCGTGAGCCTGCAGTGGGAGGCGGGGAAGAGCTGCAGGTTTAGTTTTCAATGAGGCTTTTTGTAAGTTGCTTCTTAAGCTTTTTTTTTTTTTCTGGTGAAGACAAAACTATAAATGAGTGCTTTAAACATGAATATGTCTAGGTTTTGGTTATGAAGCATTCCTTCTGACCTATCTGATCCTGTGATCACAGAGGACCACATTACTAGGTAATTGGAACCCCTTCAGTCTGGCCTCATGAGGGACTCTGGCGATCATTCCTACATTTTCCCTTGTCTTTAAGTGGAACTAACATTGCATCTACTTCCAGAGTGACCTTCAAAAGACACTGAAAACAGAATTCCACTATGTCTTAGAATTACCCACATAACCGAGAGTTCATACTCTTTTATCTAGCTTGGGCCAATCCGAGTCAAAGTAAGACCTAGGAAATCTGTTCAGGGATACAGAAAAATAGCCCCTCTGTTCTCTTCCCTGATGCCTTGGCACACAAAGGCAGCTGGCCTTCAGCACGGCTCTCTACTCCTTAGGGCAAGGACAGCAGATGGGTTCTACAGAGCAGGACAGCCCAGGCTAATTTTTTGTAATTGCCTGAATTACCACATGCAGGATTCTGTGGCACTATCCAGGCTTATCAGGAAAAAGCATCATTATTGATTAGTAATGTCTGCCAAGGCCCAGGGCCCAGGAGGAGTGGTAGGCATGCTATCCTAGGTATGGGCTGCTTCTGACACCACAGTTTTAGGAACCCCACACCAGCACTAGAGAAAGCTGCTGGTGGAGGAAAGTATCTGCTTCCTAACTTAATCCCCTCCCCTCCTCTCTGTCCAAGAATTCAAGAGTCTCTGAACATTATTCAGAGGGACGTAGCAGCATGTGGCATCTGCTGAGGCCCCACTGATTGGTTTTCCTCAGACTCAGTTAAAATAGACTTTGAGCAATGCCTTTGTTCCTCCTAAGTGTTACTTGGGTGTTCCCTGCCACATTAAGAGCAATGATTTATAATGTATTGCTATGTTCATAAGTAATAAAATAACATTTGGAGGTGCCAATTTCATTTTGCATACATTAAGAGAATTAATAGTTAGTCTTCAGTAGTAATAGTTACTATTAAATACATGCCTAATAAATGCCAGGCCGATTATATACCTTAACTCCTTTAACTTTCATAAACACCTTAAATACCTTATCTTCATTTAGAAATAGGAAAATTGAAACCCAGAGAGGTTAAGAAACTTTTCCAAGGTCACACAGCCAGGTAATTTTTATTCCCATGCTCATGCCCTTTCTACTAGGTTATACTATAGCGGGGCCTCCCAGACTTTATTTTCATGTTCTTTCAGCACATCAGTATTCCTTCTAGAACTCTCAGGGTGTTTCCAATGAAGTCACAAGGAGGGAAACAAGAGATGAATGTCCAGAGATTGTGTCCTAGGCACCTGCTACTGTTTGGTGCCCAAGCTCTGGTTTCCGGATCCTTCTGACCCCTGAGCTGTGCACACACAATGGCAATTCAACATCTCCTTGTGTGCCTTAGAGCTCTTTGGTTGCAGTTACAGAAACCACATTGTGGTCACCTAAAAAAAAGAGCAGAATTTGTTATGACCGCAGGGGGCCTCTCAGGCAACCGGAGGGCAGAAAGCCGGCTGGGCCTTGGGCACCAGTGAGGGGTGAATAGCGACTGGGCAGCTCCTCTCTCCCTCTGCTCTGCATCTCTGCCCTTCTCTGCACACTGTGCACACTCCTCTCTCTGTCTCTGAAGACGGGCTGCCTTTACTTCCCTGTCTATGTGACAGCTCTCGGGTTCATGTGGGGCCTCTGTTCCAGAGAAGAGTCAGAAAGACCGGACTCTCATTTCAATTCCAAATTCCTGGGGCAGGAATCTGATTGGCTCAGTGTAGGTCAGGTGACCAAACAACTATGGCCGCCAGGGTTTATGCCATGCACACGTGGCTGATCCTGCTCTAATCCTGTGCAGGCGAGTGGAGTCCAGCACATTCCTTTGAAGGAGGCCAGGAGGAAGAAGCACGATTGTCAGAAGCCCAGAGAATTGGAAGATTTGCGACTTGGATTATTTTCTAATGAGCCTGTCCCTGACTTGTTACATGGTCCAGCCAGCAGCTTAACCTATCTGGTCGGTAATAACAGCTAACACTTATGTAGAGCTTTTACCATGGCCAGATGCTAATTTCAGTGCTCTATTTTTTATTTTTGGCAATTCTGTGGGTCGGGTTCTATTATTAGTATCCCCATTTTACAGATGGGTGGACATAGGCACAGGAAGGTTAAGCAACTTGCTTAACATCCCGCAGCTACTAAGTGGCAGAGCTGGGGTTTGGACTCAGGCAGTCTTACGCCAGAGTCCGTTCTCCAGCCAACACGCCATGCTGCCTGCCTGGTAGGATACGTTCCCACATCTTTAAAGTGGTGGTGACTTCCCCAATAATACCAGCGCCCCAGGAGCAGAACTGAAAAAATACGGGAAAAAGTCCTCCGGAAGTGACCTGAGGTGAAAATGTACCTTTGTCCAGGGACAGCCTTGACTTGGGAAGGACCAGCCATATTCCCAGATGTACGCCAAGGTCCACCCGTTGGGCTCTTTGGGCTGTGGTGGGCATGGACATGCCTGGATTGCCTTCCCCTGCCCTGGCTGTATCCTTTCTGCCTTTAAGGCACAGGGTCACCCGAAATCATTGTGGTCTCTGCCCCTCCTGCCACGTATCTGGAGCTCTGATGATTGCACGTCTGTAATCTGGAGAGTAAGAGGTGGACACCCCCTGTGTCAAATCAGGGCTGCAAAAAGGAATGAGAAAGTTCTAAAAATATAGACTGTGCAAAATCCCATTTCACGGAGGTGCAGGATGACTTTTGGTCTGTTGGTGTTTGCACCGTGGTTTAGGATTCCGATCGACTTTCCTCAGTTCGGTTTTGCCTTTTTTTCCCAGGAGATGATGGCATGAAACACCTTCACTTCCATCCGGGTGCCCTTCACCCTCTGCTGGACGATGTTTTGAAACGTTTTGCTCATGCCTTCTTTCTGCAGCGGAGCATCATTTTCATTAAGATCCAAATGAGCACCGTTCTGATTTCTCACGCAGTGTCTTGCCCACCGCGGGCACACTACAAATCTTGGTCGAATGGACAAAGACGTGAAACATCTCTTAGCTATCTGAGGGAAATCAGATTCCTGTCCTGAATGTTTCTTTCCTGCAAGCACTCGATTTTAACGTGCGTGTGTGATGAATTCTTGTTTATGAGTAAAGGGTCGTCGGGAGCCTTTAAAAAGATGCCGTGGTTAGATTTCATGTTTCCTTATAAAGTTGCCTCTTGGGATTTTGAGCAAGATCCTCTCTCCCTCTGCTCCTAACACGAAGCACTTTCAATAGGAGGCGTTGCTGGGGGCAGAGTTGATGCTCTCAAAGACTGTCATCATCTTCTCTTTGCCCCAAGTGGGCAACACTGCCCATGTCAGAGTCGGCATCTGGGTTTGGAGGAGAAAGGAAGGCCCACAGTCTCTGTGTTTTCTGTGCTGGGTCCCCTAACCTGCTGAGTGATGGGGGTCCCTTCCCTGTCACAGCCCTCAGGTCTCTTAGTATATTGATGACCTCCCAGGAAGAGAAGATCCGGTGATGCTACTTACCGGATCGGGCCACTGTGCGGTGTCAGCCATGGGACTCCCCTCCTTCCTTGTGGATCCCACAGCCAAGGAAGAAAGAACACCCCCTTTCTCTTCAAACATGGGAAGTGGCTCTGGCTAAGCGGGGCGGGGTTAGCGGGGAACGGGGACTGTGCCGGAGTCGGGAGCGGCAAGAAGGCTTCCATCGGGCGAGACCCACGTACCTGCTAGCTTACGCTGTCTGTAAGTCCCGCTGCTCCCCGCTCACCTGGGACCCCCTTGCATCCCTGAAAGGGGGGCTTGGCGGGAGTCGGGTCAGCTCGCTCTGGTTCTTAGAGATGAGCATCCTGCTGCTAGTGGCATCCTAAATCTCAGGTCTCATGCCCGCAGCCCCTCCTTGGGCTCAGTGGTGTGTGCCTTTCCTGGGCCCTGATGCTAACACAGATGCAGCCCCGCTTTACCCCCCACCGCCTTCCGGCAGGAGAGGGCGTGCAGGGACGCGGGGTCTGGAGCAGAAGTGCTGGCGGGGGAAGGCAGGGAAAAGGAAAACACAGCAAACCTCTGCAGTGAAATCCTTTGAGCCTCCTTGCTCCTTCAAAACAGATTTAGCATTCAAGTGAAATCCAGAAATGCGTTTTCCCTAAAGCGAGCCTGTTCTTCATGGACGAGGAAATAATGACCCTGAACCTGCCCAGTGCAGTTGCCGGGCACGTTTGGACGTGGGGGTCCCACCTGAATGAGGTTGCCGTGTATCAGAGGGAGCTTTTGGGGACCCGCGCTCCCATGGGATGTGCGCAGCATCCCCAAGTTCCTGGTGGGAGGTAGGATGTCTGTGAGCAGGAGGTCACTGACCATACCTGTGTATGCATATACATATGTATATTTGCAAAGCAATAAATAATTTAAAACCATCAGATAAAAGCACCAATTCCACTGAACCTTAAACGACTCAGATCGTGCCCGGCGTCCGCCCCGCCGTCAGGGCGTCTGTCGATGACAGTAACGGAAGGGCTGTGAGAGGTGCCCCCGGGCCAGCACGAGCCGCCTGCCTCTCTCCAGGGATGCCACGGACTCTGCAAAACACTTCCCCTCCTTTTGTTATTGGATTCCTCGCTGTTACCTGCTCAGCAATCCGTCCTCAGACGGCTCTTTCCCAGCCTGGCTGCTGCCGAGATGGACTCGGGAGAGCAAAGAGCTGCTGCTGGTGGCTTTTCCTGCTCCTGCTCCAGGGAGGAGGCAGAGAAACTTCTCCTGATCGACCCCCGGGGAGAGAGCGGCTGCTCTCCGGCCAAGTGCTGGCTGCCATTAAACACGACAACAGTCAAAACGGACTTCAGGGGACCAGGCCCGGTGGTTAGCAGGCCTGCCAGAGACACGGGCGCTGCAGCCGTGCCTGTGCTACAGAAGGGCAGTTGGAGCTCGGAGCCGTGTTATCAGTTGCGCAAGACAACGCCCCAGGAAGTGGGACAGCCAGGGCCCCTCGGCATCCCGGCTCAGTTCGTGGGTGCCCCTGTTTCCTTGGCGCTCTCCTCACGGTGTCGTATAGCGAGGCTGGGGCCCCGCTGTCCTCTCCCCCTGCCCTGTCTTCCTGTCATTCCCGGGGCTGGCTGTGCCCTGGAAGCAAGGTTGGAGCCCTTGAGTGGGGCATTAGGGTTCTACAGAGAATCGGGACCAATAGGGTATGTGTATATAGGTATACAAAGAGATTTATCTTAAGGAATTGGCTCATGTCATCATGGAGGCTGGCAGGTCCAGAATCTGCAGGGTGGCTCAGCAGGCTGGAGACCCAGGAGGCAGCCAGTGTTGCGGCTCAAGTCCGAAGGCCTTCAACTGATCAGACGAGGCCCACCCACATCAGGGTCGGGGGTGGGGAGGACAACCTGCTTGACTCAAGATCTACCTATTTATATGCTAATCTCATCCAGAACCACCGTCACAGAAACATCTAGAGTAATACCTGACCACGTATCTGGGCGTGGTGGCCCTCCAAGTTGACACATAAAATTAACCCCACATCGAGTCAGCCCAAACTGGGACCCCTTGACCTGGAAGCTGCTGCCATCCACACTGATGCTGTGGGTTTGGCACCCTGCAGTGTTCACTGTTGGGGGCTTTGCCCTGTGGGCCCTGTCTTCCGAGGGAGTAGAGGGCTCCCCAGGGGGTGGGGATGAGGCTTTGTGTGTGTGCATGCACATGCGTGTGCATTTACATGCATGTGCATTTACATGCATGTGCATGAACGTGATGCTTGCGGCTGGAAGCCTTAGCGAACCTTCCCCGTGGCAGAAATGCACCCCGGGCTCACCTTGAGATGGCAGAGAGCTGCAGACCACCGTCGCTTGCTGTGGAGCGATTCGTGTGGAGGCTCCAGCACCCAGCAGGGTCCCTGGCATGCACTGGCCGCCCGCGCAGAGTGCAATACGCGAGGGACTTGTTTGAGTGGCAGGTGTGACGGACAGGGATGCAGCCCTTTATCAGCAGTGGATGAGTGGGCACTGACTGAGTGCCCGGCTCCGCGCAGGGCTAAGCCCCTGGGGGACTCCAAAGGGGCTGAGAGACACGGTTCCTGCCCTCACGCTGGCTGCATTCTAGCAGAGGAAACACAGCAAATCAAGTCATCGAGCGAGTAGGTAAGACACTCTCTGATCATCCTGAGCGCCAGGAAGGAAACAAACATGCTGCTGAAACAGAGGGACCGGGAGGAATTGACCTTAGCCAGGGAGGTCCTGGAAGGCTTCTTGGAGGTGGTGGCATTTAAGCTGAAAGCTGGAGGGTGGGGGGGAACCAGCCTATGAACATCTGGGGAAAAGTGTTCTAGGCAGATGGGGCATCAGTGGGGAGGAAGCCAAGAGCTTGCTGGGTTGGAGAAACCAAACGTAATTTAATATGTAGCAATTTGTGATGACATATGATCTTTCGGGGAATGTAGCTATGTTGGGCAACCCTGTGCTCAGACAGAGAGAGGCGTGTGGAGGCTTTTCCCCCGGGACAGTCACTTTTTGTTTGCATAGTTGTTTGATGAGTTCGTCTCTACTGCTTGTCTCAGTGTGAGCAGTGCAGGAGTGCTTCTCTGTTCCAGACCGGCCCTCCGATCTGCAGCCTTTTAAATGCGTCACCCAGCCACGAAGTCCTTTGGCTCCCTGGTGCTTCGGTGCGGAAGGGGGAGGGGGAAGTGTGCCCTGCCCGGCTGGTCTGTGTCCTCCTCTGTCTGACTCGCGACCTCGCTGTTTTCTTTCTGCTCTGCCAGCGCCTCTCCAGAAAGAGCCTTTGCATGAGGTTTACCCACAGCAATCTCTTTGCTTAAGCCGGTGGCTCCTGGGAGCAGTGGCAGGTGGGGCTGCTCTCCAGCCCCGTGGCTCCTGGCCCCTGAGCGTCCAGCCTCTGCGGTTCAGGTTTGCTGAGATCCATCTGCAGTGGGCTCACGCTGCCCCCTGAACCCCCAGCTGTTAGAGGCTCAGGCCTGGGCGGCACTTGGGGGAGGGTGAGATTCTGATTGACTTGACATCTATCGAAGGCATGGCTCTAAAACAGCAGGGCTCCTCGATCTCGGCCAGCTGGTGGGTTCTGGCGAGCCGCTGGGGCCCTGGGAGAGTGACCTGAAGCGTAGCTGAGGCAGGTACCACGTCTGGTGGGGGCAGCTCTGGCCTTCCAAGCTGGCGTGCACTGGAAATAATCGTGTTTGTAGCGTGTGGTTCGGCTCTGAGCCTGCCAGGCGAGGTGTGGGCAGCACAGAGGCCTGGGCATTTCAACTCTGCCGTCGATGGCATCGTCCCTCCTCAAAACCATGTCAGAGGCGCCACGCGCCGTAATTCTGGTATCATCAGCGGGAAGCCAGCGCCAGCTCTGGCGTGCTGTGATTGACCGACTGATTGATTCAGTAAGCATCCACTGGGCTCCTCTCACAGCCCACGCCCTGGGCCAGGGGCTGGGGCCACAGCAGCGAATGAAACAGACCCAAGTCCCTGCCCTCCTGCAGCTGGCATCCCTCTGAAGATTTTTCTAGAAACCCTCATTCTGAGGGCTTCTGGGGCAACTGTCCATTCTGCTGGTCATTCAGGAAGGCAGAGAGGAGGCGGTTATCATCCCAAGAATTTGGTGATAATGAGTTTGGGGTTTGTGTTCAGAGGCTTCGTGTATACATTCACTCAGTCTTCGAGAAGTATTTATTGAGCACTAGTGACAGGCTCTTGTCACCATCTAGTTGGGGGGATATAGTGAGGAAGGAAGCAGGAAGAAGTCATCTTTTCATTGCATACTGGAGCCAGCCAGGAAGGCAGATGGCAAGCAGGTAAACACACAGCTACTTACAACTGTGGTCATTGCAGGCAATGGCAGCAGGTGGTGGGACCTGGCCTGGGATTAAGGGAAGTAACACCGGAGGATCAATGAGAGTTAGCTAGGAACAGTCCAGGAGGAGGAAATTGCATGTGCAAAGGCCCTGTGGTAGGAAGGGGGCATGGATTTTGAGAAACACTGAGAGGGAGAGCTGGCTGGGACATGGGGGCCAGGTGAGGTCAGAGAGCCGGCTGGGGGACCAGAGCCCCAGAGGCCCTGGGTTTGGGCAGAACATCCAGGAGTGGGAGCGTAGGGGTGGGAGATAAGCCTTCAAGATCCTGTCCAGGCCGGGAAGGACAAGCCCAGCAGAGGGTGTGAAATCCAGACACACTGGTTAGAGCTCAGGGCCAGCCTTGCCCGGCCATGGTTTTTCATGCATAAGCAGCATTCTGCTTAGATGTTCACAAGGCTGAAATTCTCAGACGCCCGTGTATAACAAATAGTTTGCAGCAGCCTTTACTGCCTTGACAAACGCAGACAATGTAGCCTACCTTCCACAGAGCATCAGGAGAAATCAGTACCCTGCCCTGATACAAAGGAGAAAGAAAACGGGACGTTTGTGATGGTCCCACGTCCTGCCAGAGGCACCTGCTCAATGACCCTGGAGTGCGTAGAGCAGTGCCTGATCTCCCGTCTGCCCCAGTGGATACTGGGATTTCAGGGAAGGATGGCCGTGTCTGGCTGAGAGTTAGTGACGCTCTTTCTCTATAGCGAGTGATGTTTTGGGATGGGAGCCACATTGGAGTGCTGTGAGCGTGTAAGAGAGCTAAGTCCCCAGGGTCATCCGAGTGTGACAGTCACCGACATCCATGTGCTATTGTCCTGGGGACTTGGATTGTGTCGTTTGGTGGTGACCTGATTTTCCAAAAACGCCGAACAGCATTTGGTAAAGTTCCGAAAGGCACGAACTAACAATCTTCCATTTACACGTCTGAAAAATCTGGAGTTTGTTTCACCCGTGCAAACATACTTCGTATATGCATGCAAAATGCAGTGAGGTTCTAGGTTCCGATAGTTCTAAACGGGCTTATTCATATGTTATTCGCCACCTACAGTGCCTACTGGGACTCTCGCAAGCTGTGCGGGACACGGGGAGTTTCCTTTCTGTGTGGGTCTGTCCCTTAGGCTGCCGGGTGCCTGGCTCGGACTCCTTGGTAACACTGAATGCCATTTGTGTCCCCGAGTCACTGTGACACCCAAAATTGTCCCTAGAAATTTCCAGAGCTTCCTCTAGGGGGCAGCGCCTCTCCCCTGAGGACAGCAGTTCCCGCAGGACCCAAGTCCTTTGATGGGCAGTTAAGGTCCTCTTTGGGGCTGGTGTCTGCAGATCCAGCCAGTCGGCCTAAGGGCACGAGGAGGAAGTAAGGTATGGCCACGGCTGGTTCTCTCTTGGAGGTAACGAAGATGCCCCTTTCAGATACTTCCTGGCCCTGAGATTTTGGGGTTCAGGCCAGGGGAGCCCCTTCTGGGGCCGTGGGGTCTCCCATGTAGGGACAGGCCAGAAGGATTCGCACAGTGGAGTCTGGACGTCCGTCACGGCCGTTAGACAGCTTTTGTGTCACAAATCTGAAAAACTCAATTCTGAAAGCGTGGGGCAGAATCCAATTGTCCTATAAAAATAAAAACATGGTTGCAGTAAAAATGAGCTGAAATGGGAGAAGGCAGGCGCTCGCCGCAAGAAGCCCGTCCTTGCTGCTAACCAAGTTAGCCGCCGTGTGAGAGCCCTGGCGAGTGCGCCCCACTCGCGCCCCGCCAGCCCCCATAGTTTAGCTCAAGACGCACCTGTGTTTATTGTCTGTTCTTGTCCCTTGGCTATTGCTCTTCATTGGTGTTGGATTAAGCTAAGGGCTCTGATTTTCTGCAATTTCCCAATTTATAGTCTTAGCTTACAACTAGGGGATTTTATTTTTATTATTTTTTTTGGTTTCACTCTTTTTCCCCTCTAGCAAAAAATAAATGGGAAAAAAATCATTTTGTGTTTCTCTGTATCAGAGAAGATGTGGCAGGTCAAACAGTGATGACTGTGGGTATCCAGGCCTCAAGTTTAGGGGAGGCCCCCCCCTCAGCTGTCCGTTAATTCTCTTGTCGCCCCCACAGATGGATGAGGTCCATACTTTGGATGGCTGTGAGTCTGTGGACGTCTCGAAAAGCAACCTTGACTGCAGGCCTGTATCGTGTCGGAACCCGATGGCAGGCATGTCTTGGGGGGTTCTCATTCGTGGTCTCTGCTATCTTTCCACTCCTTGCTGGGGGTGAGAATTTTAAGCCACGTGCACACTGCCCGCAGTTGCCCTGGCCACGGTCTCGGGACACGGACTTTTTGGTTGTGGTTCATGACGGCTTGAGGGACGGAATTCCATCCCTCGCCTGGAAATGGCATCAGCTCCTGGTGGCAACTTTGGGGAGGGCCGAAATGTGGACCTCCAGCCTTTTGCAAGAGGGAGGAGGCAGAGTCACTGAGGGGCACAAAGGGAGGGTGGGTTTTAAAAATAGCATCTATTTCCTCCCAATTATGAAAATAACGCATGCTTTTATCACACCCTTTCTTTTTTGTGTGTGGCATTTGCTGCAATTATAAGGAATAAATGAATGAGTCCTTTGCAGAATAACTGCTCCTGCCACCTCCCGCCACCCCCCGCCCCACGTGGAAGGTGTGAGGCCATCTTGCTCAGCACCTGTCGTGCGGCAGCCAGCGTGGGGCTCAGCCAGCACAGTAGGTGCACAAGACACAGCTGGTGCACGGTGGGTGGAAACTGAGGAGGCGGGAGCCATTAGAAAGGAGATGTTACGGCTTGGGCAGAGAGAGGCAGTGGTTCGCAGCCTGGCTGCACATGAGGGTCCCCTGCGGGAGCTTGTTAACCAGCCCAGGATTCGCCCAGACTGTCCGATCTGGGGTGGGAGTGGGGCTCTGGCATCAGCGCTTTGCCCGACTCCCAGCGCCTCTCACCCGCAGGCAGGCAGAGCAGCACCCATATGAGCCCTGCCCGCCAGTCATAGCTGAGTTCTGTCTGCAAACGGTGTCATTGTAAAAGCAAAAACATGGGTTTGGTGTGTAAGTCAAGGAGTGGGAAGGGTGTGGGGCCCCCTCCTGGACTCCCACCGGGGGAACCAGCGGAGCCATTTCTTCCGATGGCCTGTTTCACGCCGCTGACATGCGTGCTAATACCCTCGTGTCCTGCCACATCTCTCCACTGCTGTGACGTGCTGGGAATTCAGCTCATTTGCGATACCTTGCGCCTTCCCTTCTTTGCTTACCCTGACGTTGGGTGGTCATGTGAATATAACTGATGTCAGTTATTCTGTTGGCTACCTTCATAACTTTAATGATCTTTAAGCCTCTATTTTTCATTAACTTTACAAAGTATGTCTCGAATCCTCGCTAAGACGGAAAAGAAAACGAGGGCCCTGGTGCTTCCCTCCGTCTCTCCCCCCGCCACGAATTCAACACTGTCAAGGTTGATAACATTTCCGTTTTGTCCCGTAACCGTCCTTGTCATCCAAGTTTTGTTTATAGATCGATTTAAAAAAAACTGAAAGAGCAGCGAATGAGACTTGTTGCAGAGCACAGAACGCAGGTGGTCTCGAGAGGAGGAGACGTCCCTGAGTCCCGTTTCCTCTGCGCGGCTCTTCCTGTTCTTCCATCGCGGGTTTCCTTCTCTGTGCTCTTGGCGTCGTTCGAGCGTCTGGCGATTCCTGCTTCTCCGTGCGTGTCTGTGAACAGAAGACTGAGTTGGCAAATACTCAGTCTGGTGCGGGTTTCCCCGTCCGACCTCACCTCTGAGTTGGAAGGATGCTTTAGGGGTGTGTGTGGGTGTCGGGGTGCCATGTGTTAGGCTTTGCTCTCGGACGTGCAGGAGTGGAGCCGAGAGGCGGGCGGGTCGGCCCTTCCCCGATGCCAGCGTGAGCGGGGCCACCCGGAAGGACGAGATCACCAGCCTGGAAGTGCCGGCTCTCCCTTAGGACAGCGAGTCCACTTCTTAACTGAACAGCTTCCGGTCCAGCGTGGGGTAGGCTTCAGCACTGCCAGGTGGGATCCGGGAAGCCCAGCCCATGCCCTCCAGGTCTTAGCATCCTCCTAGGCTCCTGGTTTATCGTTCCGTTGGGATTTGGGAAGTCAGGGAAGGGTAAAGTGTCCTCAGGCTGTTCTGTTGAAGTCTCCAGTCCTTTTCTGTGGCCAAAGCAATGGCACAGTCGCTTTGCTACCTGCCTGTTTTGTGTCACAATTATTCTCTGTCACTTTATTTTTGGAGAGCACATAGCATTGCGCTGCACGGATACATGTGTATGATTTATTCAGCAAGTCCTCCATTTCTGGTGGTTTCTGTTGTTCTGAGCCGTGAACAGAGCTGCAGTGAACAGCCCTGGCGCTCCGGTCTGGGTACGTACCTTAGATTATTCCTGTAGGAATTCGAACTCTTTGAAGACTTCTGGCACAGAGCCCTAGATGGCCCCTCACAGGGAAGCATTTTAAAGCCTCAAGTCTTAGGAGAGAAACAAACTAAAAATGCTTGTCTAGAGGGGAGGCAGTCCTGGACAGGAGGGGGCAGTGCCGGAGGAGGTGTGGCGCCAGACGACCCCACTGCCGCCCTGCTGTGTCTGGGGAGAGGCCGCTCAGTGCTCCGATCCCCACCTAGGGGTGCTCAAACAGTGGCTTGTGACTTAGGCCTACCCACATCGCTTTCTTCACCAAAGATAAGGACAGAGGAGCCGTTTGGGGCCCCTGGTTTCCAGGGGCAGGCGCTGGTGTTGGTGGATCGGATCAGGAGTGACGGAAGACCCAGGGCCGGAAATCTGCGTCACTTGCATGGCTGAGTGGCTTACACAGAGCCTGGGCTTCTATCCGCTAAGCGCTTCCATTTTGGGCCACATTACTAAGAAGTACTTCTTTAGAAGAGATAAAGGAATCCTCAGAACTCATCCTTTTTGCATCCAAGACGAGGTGGTATTTGAAATAGAAGAAGGAAATGGTTCTTTCGGATCACTTAAACTCCTGGGCTTGAATGTTTAATTTCATCCCGGGTCGTGTCAATCTCGAGAGTCTTTTCTCCCATGTTGAGGGTTTGCTGCCTTCGATTAGACCCTGTCCCTGTGACTGGCAGGGACGGCTGCTACTTACTGGGACATGTCTCGAGGCTGTGAGGGAAGAGCTTTCTGACAGGCTGGCCCTCACATCCAGGGTGTAGACTGATTATTGATTATATTGCATGATCAGATTGTGGACTTTTACAAATCGTAGTGGGAAGATGCGTTGACTTGGAATTCCGTGGTGACAGATGGAAATTTAGGAGTGGGGATATCATAGGAAAGAAATAAAAGGTGAGGCACCAAAAGACCCTCTTGAATTATGCCAGGAAACATTTAGGAACGGGATAAATAAGACCAAAGTCATTGTCACTCTGCTTAAAAGCAAACCATTTTTTTTTTTTTTGTAAAGGTAATTTGGTATGCCTTTTTTTATTTTGGAAAATAGCTTAATAATATATACCCCAAATCCTAAAGATATCTTTAAGTCTAGAGATTCTGAAAAATTCTTGCTAGGAAATCATCCTAAGTATTGTAAAAGCTTTAAGTCCAAAAGCGTGCTGAGCGCTGATATCATATTGCAAACGACCTAACTTGCAAGCAACCTAAATAGCCAGCTGTAGGTCAACAGCTAAGAAAAACTTAATTTATATCCAACGGATGCAAATTTAAAAATTGCATTAAAAAATTCTGTTTTCACAGAGTGTGATATAAAACCAAAAGAACAGCACTGTTCTATTAACTAAAAATAAGGCACAATGTTGCATATGTAGTATAAATCTATGTTAAAAATAATTATGCCTAGAAAAGATATCAGAAGAAATTATCCCCCGATGGCTGCGTTGGATGATGAGGCTGTGAGCTATGATTCTCTTCTCTCTCACGCTCTGTATTTTTCAAATCTTGTCTAATGAGCATGGCCCTCTTTCATATTAAAAATAAATATTAAAAGAACCATTGAAATATACATTAGAAGCTCTGATGAAGACATATCGCCGTTCACTGGCTGTTGAAAACTGCGTTCGAGTGTACATTTTCCTTCCAGTGCGTATTCAAAAAGGAAGGGCCTGACCGCGTCTCGGTGCCGTAGAGGTGCAGGGATGCCTGTGAGGGAAGCGGCTCAGATGAAAAACAAATGAAAGAGCTGAACAGGTGCCTGGGCAGAAGACCTCTTGTTCATTTCGAATACTGGTCCATTTGTAGTTTAAATAAAACACTGCACCGATCTCTGTGGGTATTACGCGTCCAGTCCACAGGGGATACTAATGGAACGGGCTGGCTAGGTGACGAAACCGGAGGAGAACTCACCTGTAGAACCTGGGGAAGTCGAGGTCACACTCACTGCCGTCCAGTCGTCTGAGTTACCTCCAGGGTTGCACAGGTGTCTAGACAGTCAAGTCAAAGGTAGGAAGGAGGCAGGATCTATTTCTCAGATTCATTCATTAAATTATTCGAGTATTTCCTGAGCATCTGCTATGTGCCAGGCACAGCGAGAGACACTGGACATAGACCAGTGGGCAGGTGCATCGTAAGGCCTAAAATTTTGGGTGCTGCCTTGACGCCTTTGAGCCTCACAGGGCCCCAGCAGTCTAACTGGGAGCTACCCCGATCTCACCAGATATGTCCCTCACGCTGTAGGAAAGGCTCCCCACCCGGCCAGTTTCTGTATCTACCGGCCCAGTAGCACCCCGCCTGGTCCTCAGCGTAACAGGGTTCACCTCCCTGCCGGTCCGTGGAGATACACAAACAAGCCACTCACATCTGCCTGTGGGACCCAAAGGCTGTCTCTCCCCCTCTTGTCACTACGATGCCTGTGTCCCACAGCCCTGCTGGCCTACTTTGCCCCTGAATGCCCCCTCCCCCAGCGTGTCCCTGCGTGGCGTGCTGCACCCTGCTCTGGGGCTGTGAGTGTCTGTGACTCGCAAACTGCTGGCGAGCTCACCTGTCCAGTGTTGGGGGTCATGTGCCGGCCACCTTGTACTATTCAGGGTCAGGATTGCCCCCTGCACCAGGTACCTGGGCGGTAGAACCAGCAGACTTGCCAATGGATTGGACGCGAGGAGCGGGGAGAGCAGAGAAAAGGACGTCTCTGAGGCTCTCGGTTGGAGCGACTGAGCGGACGGTGGTGTCATTTAATGAGATGAGAAAGACGGGACGGTGATGAGTTGGGGGTGGGGTGAGACTGAGATTGAGCAGTTTGCATTTTGTCCTGAGTGTCCAGGTGGGATGTCAAGCTGGCAGCTTGGAAGTGCTCTCACGCTGCTCAGGATAAATGCCGGAGCGGAAGAGATTAGTTTGGCCATTACCATCATTTGATGGTATTTAAATGGGTTGAATAGTATGGGGAGGTGGCAAAATATTCTGGATGATTTGTCCTCCTAAAATGAACGTCACGTTACATGTCAGTTTGTAGCAGTGGAATGGCGCGTAACGGGACCACTTTGAACACTGCGCAGCGCGGTGCAAACCCAGCTTCTGTTCACACCGCTGCGACGTCTGGGCCCCCCGACCCCCGTAATTCTGGCATCTTGGCTTCTTTACTGTTCCAGGCACAAAATCGCATCCCCATCATACATTCTGAGTTTCTCAAAGCATATTTTCCCTTCACCCTGGATTAGTGCTTCAGAATGATTTTTTTTTTTTTTTTGCCAAATATCAGAAGTTTAGAGAACAGAGATAAAACTACGGATTATCTTCTGTTTGGTTGAATAATTTTTCCACCGAATCCTTTTAGCCTCGACCTGAAAGGACTAGGGTCTGCAGCGCTTCTCCGGCTCGCACGGGAGTCTGGAAAATGCACGACATTCGGCTCTTCCAGGAGTGTTTCAGCTGAGGCCAGATTGGAATGCTCCACGGCTCAGGGTAAACAGTCAATGTTTTATCCCTGGGAGGCTCTGGAGTTGATGATTTAGGAAGGAGGCTGGCTGGAAGCTGCGATCTACCCGGCCAGGAACCACATGACAAATGGATCTCCTTTCAAGGAAGCTGAATATATATTTTATAAGATGTACTCGGGCCAGGTGGTGGTGCTGGGATGAATTCAAGGGCAGTATTGGAACTTCGGAGAAACTCAGTGAGATTCTCATGGGCTGTTCTTCTAGCCCGACTCGCTTGTTTAGTGTTGGAGGCTTTTGAGGCCCCAAGACGTTAAGTGATTTTCCAAAGGTCACTCGGCTGGTTGGAACTCCCTTTTCCTAACTCACTTTGTCACTCTTCCTCCAAGCAGCAAGCTCCCGTAAGCTCCTCATGCGTATGTTTTAATGGAATTAGCTTTTCAAGATCAAATTGAACGTGAAAGTGAAGGTCTGTCTCCGGATGTCAGCGCCTTGACTTGGGCTAAAGTTCTAGCCTAGAATAATGTTGTCTGGGCTCTTCCTGCTGTGCCCAGAGCCACGTGAAAAGCAGGTAGTAGGTCCCTTGTTAAGTGACGTGTGTGATTGCAATTTGATGTTTTTCAGATTATGGCAGGAAGAGCTGTGACGATTCATTCATTAACTCCTTTGTTCACTGGATTTTCTGCAGTGAGTCTGGCTCTAGATTTGGCCTTGGAGATGCAGTGATGAGTCAGACGCCATCCGTGACCCTAAGAAACTCCCAAGGACTATGGAGTTAGACACGTAATCAGGCAGTTACCATATGGGAGCTGGGGTGGAGGTAGGCAGGGGATACACAGCCAGGCACTTAATTCAGACTTGGAGGCTCAGACTGGGAAGGCTTCCTGCAGGAAGCAATGCCTTCTCCAAGATTGGAAAGTAGGGCATGACTTACGGGGACACATTCAAGGACAGGGTGAGCAAGGGCATTCTGTGCAGCAGAATAGCACCACACATGGACACTGCATGCTAAGGGATATGCAGCCCGTCCAGGCGGAGCTGGAGCGCGAGGCAGAGCCTGACCACAGGGCAAAGGGAGCCTGGTGTCTGTTCAGAGCTCTCCAGAAAACCCGAAGGGGTGGGAGCTCCGTGGGGATGGGCGTGTGAGTCTGTCTGCATGTCGGAAAGCCCCCGGTGGTTGCTGTGGGCAGAACTGCAGGGCGTGCAGAGTGGGGTCCAGGACATGACTAGGCAAGCTGTTGACACGAGGCTGGGGAGGGTGACATGACCTAAGCTGGGCTTGACAGCGGGGAGAGGAAAACTAAGTCCCCCGGGGAAGGAAGGCCCATTGTACCTCCAGGAGGAGAGTGCGGACCTCCCGAACCAGGGGCCTTGGGAAGGGAAGATGAGAGTGGTGGAGTCTGTTTCCAGCTCCTACCTCGGAGCACTGCTGTGCACTGGCTCCTGCCGCGCACCCTATGTGCGTGTCTGCCATCGAAGCCCCCGGCCGGCCTGCAGAGCAGGCGCTTCCCGGCTCCCCTGCAGTGGGTTGAGTGCTGTCTCCTTCCTGCCAAATTCATGTCCCCTTGCAACTTCGGAATAGGGACCTTGCAGACATAATTAGATGGGTTAAGGACTTTGAGATGAAGTCATCCTGGATTTAGGATGGGCCCTAAATGGAATGACTGGTGTCCTTATAAGAAGAGGACGACCACACACGCACACACACGGAAGACAACCGCAGGAAGACGGGGGCAGAGATGGAGTGATGCTGTCACAAGCCAAGGAGTGCCAGGAGCCCCTAGAAACTGAAAGAGGCGGGAAGGATCCTCCCCCTGCAGCCTTCGGAGGGAGCGTGGCTGCAGACACCTGAATTCTGGACCTCTGGCTCCCAGAGATGTGAGAGAATAGATTTCTGCTGTTCTAAGGCACCGAATCTGTGGTGACTCGTTACGGCAGCCCCAGGAAAATCAACGTATGCCTATTTTAATGATGGCAAAAAGCAAACTAACGCTTAGAGAGGTTTGTGCTGAGCTCCAGGTCACCCGGCTAGGAAAGGGTCAGGCTGGGATTTGAACTCATCACGGGACTTGCCGTCCGCGTCCTTAACCACTCCAGTTTTTATGCCTTCCCCAAGTAGTAGCTAATATTTCTTGGGCTTTTACTCTGGGTCAGGCACCATATTAAACACTTTGATTATTTCATTTATCTTGAGGATTATCTTGCAAGATATTTGAGAATATGGATGGGGACTGTCTCTATTTGGAAGGACACTAAACTGTTTTGAGAGCTGGGCTTTTCTTCCCCCTCTGCTTAGCTCGTCCCTGGCACCTCATCTGCCGAAGGGAGATTTTCCACCTTCAGGAGCTAAGCAGCGTGAGGGGAAGTGTCAGGCATGTCAACCGGCGGCTCGTGAAATATTTCATCTTGTAACACATTAATAGAGAAAACCGAGGCGGTTTTCAGCCCATTCCAGTAAATTGGTTTTAGCACTAATGAATTGTTCTGTTTGAGCACAGCATTATTGGGAAAAATGCTGACGTTATTAGTGACACCTAGGCATTTGAAACTCCATCAAAAATTCTAATCTCAAAATAAAAGGCTGGGATGTATTTTTGTGTTCTGCGCGTTCACGCAGGTTGTGCGATCAATGCTCTCAGTCGGCAGCAGATTACAGCACGCACTGCGTGCGCGGCAGGGCTGCAGATGGGCTATCTTGCCACCTGTTGCTTTTGATGACCTCATCCCAAAATTTATATTCAAATCTGATCGCTCAGGGCTTCAGTCGTCAGTGGACCATAAATTTCACCCAGCTCCTCTGGCTGAATTTCAAGCGTGTAGACCATGTGCTAACAGCGAGGATGATCGGAAAGACAGTTGTAGACAGACGGAGCATGAAGAAAATCATTCTTACTAGAGGATGTGGCAGAAACAATTTTCCTCTGTGCTAGGCAGCCGTCAACTCTGCGGAACTGGCCAGAAATAAAGATCGCTCCACTGACGGGCCGTAGCACCGGGAGAAGGATGGCACCTCCTCCCACCCCCAGCCCCAGATGTTTCAGGGTCTCAGGGCCAAAGGCCCGGGGAGCCAGCAGCTTGGCTGCACAGGACGGCCAGAGGGAGTTTTTGCAAAGCAGGAAGGGGGGAGGGCTGAGCAGAGGGAGGAACGGGGAGGTGAGTGGCGGCCGCCCTGCGCAGAGCTTTGCTGAGTGCCAGGCTGTGTGCTGACTTCACTTCCTCTCGCAATGGCCCCGTGCTGGAGGAATCAGGTTGAACGGTATGAAATTGCGGTTCCTGTAGGTCCAAGGCAATGGAGTATTGGTAATTTCATTCGGTTTGCCCTGTGCTGTTACTAGCCCTGTTTTGCAGCACAGGAAAGTAAAGTTTAAGACGCTGTCCCAGGATCACGTGCCGGGAAGGCAGCGCAGAGGCGGGGCTCGCTCTGGGAAGTCAGTGCCCCGCCCTTGTCCTCCTCTTCTTTTTCTCCTGGTGGGCTTTAGCAGGGGGCGCATGATCAGATTTGTACTTGGAGCACCCTTTTGTGTTACTCTGGCAGCTAGGTGGAGGTGTGGGAGGGGACCAGGGTGGATTCCAGGAGCTGTCACCATAGTCCAAGCAGAGTGGAGCCTTAGGCCGGAGTGATGCTGCAGGGGAGGAGGGAGGAGGGCGCCACTCTGAGGAATATCCAGAGCTGACACCCACCAGGACGGGGTGTGTCCTGGGAGTGCTCTGTCCTCTTGTCTTCTCCTCTTCATACTTCAAATCCTGGCTGGACTGTCCCCATGTGTGACATGCTCGTAACGCCCTGAGCTTTGCCCTGGCTATGTGCATCTCTGCTTGGCTGTACGTTATGCTCTCTGAGGGTCCTGATCACGGCTCTCCTTAGGACCATGATAGTGTCCGGTACATAGTAGGCACTTAATGTTTGTCGGCTACATGAACGAATTCAAAGCAAGCAATCAGTTACAACGGACTCCAGTCCTACCTGTAGCATCGGATGGCCATTTCCTTGAACCCTGAGCTCCCTACATGAAGACGGTCAGAGGCGGAGACATGATCCCTGCGGTCTTCCCCACGCCCCCCTCTCATTTCCGCAGCATCTTTCTCAGTCCCCTTGGTGGGCTGCTGGAGACGCAGCAGCCTGGTGCTCAGTGTTCACATTTTGAGGGTGACATGTCTTTATCCATTTAACTCAGAGCTAATTTGGACCATTGCCACTGAATTTTTCTGGACAATTTAAAGAGGAACACGCTGACCAGTACTATATGCTAAATTGCTTTGAAACAAGGGAAGTTCTGTCATCTGCAAACTGAAGTATCTTTTCTCAGAATTAGTCCTTGTTCTTTTTCTTTCGCTCCCTGGGTGTGCTTTGAGTGGGGATGTGAGGAGTAAAAAGAGCATCCAGTTTGAGAATCTTTATTGTCCTAACAGTAAAAGACCCTCTAACAATCACACTGATTTTTGTAGATGGATGTAAATGGTTTTGAAAGTAAATTCTTACCCTGGGCAGGACCCGCCTGGAGATGCCAGGGGTGTATTGTGCCCTTATACAGCGTTAATGGGGAATGAAAGAAGACAGATTTTGCCATGGAAGTAACAATTCCTGCTGATGAATTGCATCAGAGGGACAATAGGAGTCAGGTAATTGGCCCCCGAGTGGAGACATTTATCAGGCGAAGAGGACAATGATCGGGTTGCTGGCTTCTGTTGGCAAAGCATCAGGAAAGGTGCAGCGGTCTCAGAACACTCAGAAAACCCGAAAAAAGGCTGTACGCTTCCTTGTGGAAAGCTGGAGATGTTACAGAAAACTCTAGGAGGCTCTCCAGAAGTGCTCACTGGCAATGTCTCTTTCCTTTTTTTGCTCCTTATTTATCTCTAAGACTAGTGGAAAGTTCTGCCTCCTTAGCCTGCAGGGTGACCCTCGCTGTCTCCTGAAATGGGCCTCTGGATGTGCTGGTGTTTCATCCCCGACATGTCCTTCGGGACCCCTCCTCCTCGTCCCCACTGCCAAGATGCCAGTGTGGCCCCCGGGCTGGACTCCGTGTGGTGGAGGGCGCCCTGCATCAGGGCGTGTGGTCTTGGGTGTCACACAGACCCGGGCTCATGTCCCAGCTCACCTGGAAGTGGCTTCCCTTTCTGAGGCTCCGTCTCCCCGTCTGTAGCATGGATTCACAATTCCTCCCACGCGGACCTCTTGTGGGGAGTCAGTGGGATAAGTGATGTGAATCCTTGAGCACTTTTCCTGGTACACACAAGAGCCCAGTAAACGATAAAAGCAAAACAAACTGTCGTGATCAACAAAGAAGATATTGCCGTGACTGCAGCTTGAGCTTCTTGGCTGGTCTCTGCTTTCACCCTGCCGCCACCCCCTCCCCACCTACAATGATGCTCCCTCAAAAGCAGTCTTGTCGGGCCACCTTCTGGCCGGAGCAGCGTGCGTGGCTGTAAGAACTCTGAGCCTGGAGTTAGGCTTGGGTTCAAGTCCTGGCTCTGCCACTTACAAGCTGTGTGACCTGAACCCTGTCACTTACCTTCTCTGTGCTCCTGTGTCTCTCCGGTTGCATCTTCTCTCATCTGCTTCTCTCCGGTGTTATCCTCCCACTTCTCTCTGCAGCTGGCAGTGAACTGGCTGGACTCGCTGCTCAGCCTCTGCTGTGCGTGGCCTGGCGCAGGCGGCGGCCGCCCCTGTTTGCCACGTGACTTCTCAGTTTGAGCGCCCACTGCTCCGAGTGCGGCCTTTTCCTGCCCTTCTGTGCAGAGTGATTCTGATTGGTTTCTGATCAGCCAATGGACTGGCTCCTTCTGGGTCAGGCCTCAGTCCCTGCCAATCAGAGGTGGAGTCACGAGACGGCGTGGCGGCCGTGGGGAGTGGGTGGGGTCAGTTTGCAGTCGGGCGGGATGTGCCCTTTGACGTCCTGTTCCTGGGCGGGGGCGCTCAGGCTGCAGAGGGGGCAGCCATCCATCTCTTTGGCCGTCACGAAATTGAACACGAGCGCCCGTGTCTCCTCCTTCCCTGGGGTTGTCGAGGCCGTCTGCTCCGAACCATTCGTGGGACTCACCTGAGTCACAGAGAGAAAGGAAACACCAAGCGCGTTCCGGAGGCAAGGAACGCGAACGAGGTGTGCCCGGGATGTTACACCGTGACATGGGCCGGTCGCTGGAACACAGGGAACAGCTGGGACACAGCGTCTCTCCTGCGTGGGCTGTCGGCATGCCATTTCCCTGGAAACAACCTCAGGAGGAGGTACTGTCGGGTGCACCCTGTCTTCTGTGTCTTTCTGGCGCAGGCAGGAGACTGGGACAAAGGTCCTGTGAACCTGCACAGAGCAGGTACCCTAGGGCCGCCGCCTCTGTGGCCGTTGAACGTCTGGGACCCTGAGCCCCCTGCCCCCTCAGCATTGCCTACTGTGGAATAGTGCTCAGTGCAGTGTGCACTCACTTCCGTGTGACTGACTGGCTACTAAATTATCTGAAGGCACGCTTTATACGTTCAGCAAATGTTTTTTCAGTACCAGGTATGTGCCTCCCCACCACAGGGCCTTTGCACATGCTGTTCTTCTGCCTGAAATAGTACCCCGTCCCCCTTTCCCTAATGACACCCACTTATCTCAGCTTCCTCAGGGAAGTCTCCCCCATTCCCGCCCCTCATCCCTGCAGTCAATCTCGGGTTGCTTTGTTATGTTGCTCTCTCAGAATGGTGCTGCTTTCTTTCATAAAGCACAAGTCTCAGTTTCTGTTTATGCATTATTTGCATGATTGATTGCCTTTTTCTCACACCAGACTGTGAGCACTACTACAGGGTTTGGAGAGGTTAAGAAACTTGCCCGAGATCTAAACGGACACAGGATTTGAACCCAAGCCTGTCTGGCTCTGTGCTCTTTCTGCACTATAACATTGAGCTGGAAAACACGGAACTACATGTTCCATCTCTGGCTTTGTACATCTCCCCTCCCAGTTTACCTGAAGCTATGCAGAGCTCTCTGCTTGCAGTTAGCTGTGTGAAGATGATGGTAACAGCAACTAACATTTACTGAGGTCTCACTCTTTGCAAGGCGCTGGGGTAGGTCGCCTGCATGCATTGGCTGCTTGGATCTGAGGAGGTGGAAACTGTAACTGATCTCATTGCACCAAGGAGGAAAGCTTGGGCAGCAGAGGTGATGCGCCCAGAGGGGCAGGATTTGCGCCCAGTCCTGCTGGATTCCTGACCTGGGGCATGGCACCCTCTATGCTGTCTCCCTCCTGACACCCTCTACCCTGAAAAAAAAATGCCAGAGTGATAACGAGGGTTGAGCTTGATGCTCTGAGTCCTGCACAGATGAGCTATGAATTGGCTGCAGAGGTTTATTGCTCGTTGATTTCTTCGGCCTTGGCACATACAGATCCCAGAAAATTTGAGCCAGTTTGGAGGGTCCCTTCTGGTGCTTCTGTCACGTTTGAACCCTGCTGCGGCGCAACCAGCGAGGCTGTGTGTGGGGCGGGCCTCTTTGGCATCAAAAGGTGTTGATGCTGCTTGGAGAGCCTGAGCACATCCCTTTCTTTCTTTGTTCTCTAGGGTGTCCTGTTTTGCTTGGATTTATGCAAATAGATCCACAGAGCAATCTCAGTGCCAAGGAAAAGAAAAGGAATTGTTTCCTGAGGTCAGAGTCAGGGAGGAAACTGGCCGCTGTAACCACTCTATAGTGAAATCCAGCTCTGATGCCTTGTAGGGAATGGGGCTTTGGGCAGGGGTTGCACTGGGACCCCATGTGACTTTTGGGTTGGCCCTCCCAAGACCCCAGGGATTCAGAGCTGGAACTGTGCACCCGATACAAATGGAAACCTGGTTTGGAGTAAGACACGTGGGTTTCTGGGAAGTCCTGTACAACTCAGTAGCTCTGTGACTTGGGCAGCCTCAAGGGTAAGCCTCTCTGAGTTCCAGTGGGAACATGGGGCTAATCACAGTCCACACCTCTTAGCATTATTGCCATGACTGAATGAAGCCGAACATAACCTGCCTGACCAGTGCCTGGTATACAGTTGGCATGTGATGAATGGCAGATGTGCGCTGAAATTATCTATCTGATTGAGACCACCGCGAACAAAGCCTCCTGTTTGTTCTTGCTGAACAGTACAGAGTCTGTCTGATGTGAGCTTGGGAGAAGCAGAGCTCTTCTGCCTCCGGTCTGCTTGGTCCCGGTTGTTAATTTCCAAGACATTTAATTTTTCCCCCCTTTGCTCTGAAGAACAAAGACATCCTGCTGAAAGATCAGGAAATGGGAGACAGAAGGGACACCTCTCGGAGAGCCCCGATTTGTGATGACCCATCAACAGGGATGATCTCCACTGTGGTGGAAAATAATGAAACATCGATTCTCAGAACCTATTAAAAGTCAGATTTATATGAGAATTTAAAAAAGCAATTAGTCTGGATTGAAACTAATTAGTTTCAACACCCCTCCCCCCCCAATCTTTGAACAGTTCAGATGAAAGAAGTTGTTAGGGACCTACTAGGTGCGGGAACTTGGGAGGACTGACAGATGGGCAGGAACCCTGCTTGCCACGGCGGAGCTTCCTCTGCTTTAGAAAGAGTAGGTAGAAACAGAAGTGGATGTTAGTTGAGAAGGAAATAAATTCCACAGATTTACAAGGTCACGAGTCTTCAAAGTACAGAGACATCGTCTCTCCCTCGGCCTCGGCCCCACGTGTGAATGAATGCCTCTCGCTTCCTTCTCTTTCTGCACCAGACGACCAGTTTTATCTCTGGCCCTTTCGGATTTCACTTTATGTACTTTCTGGATGGTCTCAGTCATGTCCGTGACACCCACCTGTCCCACACCTGTCCTGATAGCCACCATCCCTACCTCTAGGTCTCTCCCTGAGCTCCAGAGACCTGGCTGGTGTCGCTCCTGGGAGATCTAACGTCAGACGCATGATCCCCCCCTTCACTTTTTTGTTGACACATTTCAGCATCTCTTCAAGGCCCTTGGGGTGACTCACGGCTCACGTGTCTTTCAGAAAGTCCTGCAGTTTGGACTCAGTTTACCTCTCTTATTTTGCCTCTTGCAACTTTCTAGCAGTTTCTTCCTCTATTCTCCTTTTTAAATCAATCTCTCCCCCACTTTCCCTCCTCCTCCCGCCACCCCTCTCCCTCCCTCCCTCCAATATTTATCATCCTATGTGCCAATCACTAGGGTGAGAGCTGAGTTTACAGTGACGAACAAAACACACACGGTCCTTGACCGCCCTCAAGGCCCAAGTGTAGGGGACAAAGTGACAATAACCACATTATCAACAACCAAGCGTAAAGGGTTCCCTGAAGGAAAACCAGGGCCACGCAAGAGGGAGCAGTCGGAGTAGGGAAGTGTACCGAGGGTCTAGATTCACCTAAACATCCAGACTCATGAGGGTACCACAGCACGCTCTTGGCATCCTGCGCTCTGGGACGAGAGGGTAGGAAGCCTAGCCTGCCACCAGGACAACACCAGGCGTCCTTGTTCACTGGCAGTGCACACGGCAGAGCTCCTGTGTAAGGAGATGACTGCACCTGCGGCGGGTGTCGGTCTGCCCTGGGTTGGAAATGGCAGGCGTCACTGGAGCAGGTACCTCCTGTCACTTTGCCATAGGCAGAGCTCTCAGGACCTCTGCAAGGAGCATCCCACTACAGAGTAATGACATCCTAGGTGTGGCAGCCCATCAGGGACTTACTGTTCATTTATGGTTCTTCCCAACCAGATGCAAAGCACCTGTGAGAGGTCAGTCTTACCCTGAGCAACGTTGCCTGGTAGTATAATGGACGTCCCAGCTAACTAGGTTACCAGGGAGACAGTGCTGGGGAGTTAACTGGAGGTTGAGTTCTCATGCAGCAGGAGGGAGGGGGCTCCTTATTCCTCTGTCCACTGGGGGCTGAGCTTTGTGCTCAGCTCCCAGTAGGAAAAAGATGGAGAAGAACATCTGGGGCAGAGGAAATGGAAGGAGTCTGGTGTGTTCTAGGAAGGGCGACTGAAGCAGGGGGAAGAAAGGAGGCATCGTGACGGGGAGGCCGGAGAGGTGGCTGAGGCCAAATCACACGAGTCTCTGTGTAGTTTGGATTTTATTTGAAATTTGGGTTTTATGCCTGGTTCTTGCTGACTCTAGGTGAGGTGCGGTTTTTCACTGAAGTGCATAAGCGCTTCCAGTCTCCCAGGTACGGAGGCCAGAGTCCTCCCCGTGTCCCTCTGGAGGTGTCTCGATCAAAGGCCGCTGTAATGTGGCATGATGTAGAATAAACCACCCCAAACTTAGAGGCATAAGACAACTATCTGATTACATTCTTACAATCTGTGGCTCAGAGTCTGGATGGGTGTAATGGTTAATTTTGTCACCTTGGCCGGGCCAAGGCCTGAGATGACCCAGAGGCTGGGCTCCGCTAGGTTTATGGACCAGGGCACCTTCTCCTGGCTTTTCCTTGTGGCAAGAGCTTTCCACAGGCAGTGGCCGGACTCCAAGAGAGCATCCCATGGGTGAGTGCCCAGAGAGAGAATTTCCCAAGAGACCCAGGCAGACGCTGTATGGCCTTTTATGATCTGGCCTCGGAAGTCATGTAGGATCACTTGTGCCATCCTGTGCTGGTGGAAGCCGCCATGAGCCTGCCCAGATTCGAGGTAAGGGACGTCACCAACCTCACCTCTTGATCAGAGGGGTACTAAATAATTTAGGACCTGCTTTGTAAAACCACTGTAAGAAGCAGGCCTTGGAGGATATTTAATATTCACTCTTTCATCCTTACCCAAGGTGACAGGATAGATTTTTCAGTATTTCTCTTCTGTCCCTTAAGTTTTTGTAATGCTTTATTGGTCTGGATTGTCTTCTCCCACAGGGAAAGACCCATTATTTCCCGTTCGTTCTGCGCATATCTGATTTTCAGCGACATAGAGAGGCAGTCCTAGGTATTTATTTACACTCTCTCGGCCCATCCTCCTGCTGGGGTGATAGAAAGGTGGTGGCCTGGCCATGACAGTGGTCATAAAGAGAGACACAGCGTGAAGGGGCTTGGCCAGAGGACCTTGCTCTTGAGAAATAAATTCTCGAAATAAAGTCTGTTGGTCTTGGAACTAGAGTAATACATATGCATCGTGGGGAAAAATTGGAAAATACAGAAAAATACGAAAGAAGAAATGAATTGAAAGATTAATAATAATATGGCATATGTCACTCTTTAGAAAAAAACAAACATTTTTAAAATGAGAGCGTTCTGCTGTCTAGGCTCACAAACATTTATGATGCATTAAGCCCGTTTCTCTGTGCCATTAAATACAGTGTCGGAGCGTCAATTTCTAAAGGTTGCATAGGAATGTGCTGTACTTCATTAACCAGTCCCCTGTTGTTGGGTGTCTGTTTCAAAGTTGTGTTGGGCTGTTTGGCGCACACAGGGTGAAACCCACGTTGTCTGTCATCCCACCTCTGCAGCTCCTGTGGGTGACATTCGTTTTGGGGAACAGGTTTGAAAGGTCGTGCTATGGAGAGAGAGAGTGGCTCACTCCCTGGTCCCTCACCAGGACATCAGCAATAATGATAACAGTGAACTAATGATTAAATCATTTGCGTAACGTACCCACCTGATTAAAAACTGACACATCATCCTTGCCTTATTCCCCCCCCCCCACCTGCCACTCTCAGTCACCACAACCTGTCAGTTCGGAGTACTGGATATTTCTGGAATCTGCCTCTTTTCTTGCCATCCCTTGGCTACGTCTCTTCTCTTCATTACGTTACTAGCTGTGGACCTGTCTCACGGCCAGGGTGGCCCCTCTCAAGCGCAGCCCTGGTCATGTGATTTCAGTGCATAGATCTCGTCACCCTTGGAATAGCGTCCAGGCCCCTCCACCTGGCTCGTGAGGCCCAGCCTCTACTCCAGTCGCCCCCCACTTCTCTTCTCTAGCCGTCTGAACTTTGCTTGCCCCTAGCATGGCTCTGTCTCTAGGCCTTTGTCTTAGTCAGCTTGGGCTGCTCTAACAAATGCCATAGACTGGGTGGTTTAAATGACCACAGATTTATTTCTCACAGTTCCGGAGGCTGGGAAGTCCAAGATCCAGGCACTGGCTGCTTGGCTCCTGGTGAGGGCTCTCTTCCTGGTTTGCAGATGGCTGCCTTCTCACTAGGTCCTCACATGGTGGGGAGAGAGATCATCTCTTCTTGTAAGGGACTCATCCTATTCATGAGGGTGCCACTCTGCTGACCTAATTACCCCGCGCCCCACCAGGGAACCACTTCTGAACACCATCACATTGAGGATTAGGGCTTCAACATATGAATTTTGGGGACACACAGACATGCATTCTGCAGCATCCTTTGAGTTAAGTCTTCCCTTTGCCTGGAAAATTCTTCCTCCCTGTTCCCAGGTTATCTCAGTTCAGACGTTGCCTTCCCCAAGAGGGCTGCCCTGATGATAGCCCACACCCATGTCTGGATTAGGCGCCCTGCTTGTGCCCAGTGGGACTGTTCCATTCCTTGTACTTATTTGTCACAGAATTTTATCTCATTTCCACCTGGGTCATGAGCTCTGTAAGAGTAGGGCTCTTTATTTCTTTGCACCAGAGCTGAGCCTAGTGCCCAGCATATAACATGCCCTTGTTAACTGTATGGACAGACGGCAGCTGGGGCTGCTGCGTCTTGGCCAAGCCCATTCACGAGATGACAACTCTGACCCACTTACAAGAACCGGCTCGAATATCTTCTCATATTTGCTTTCTGGAGGGTAGAAAATTGCTTTCTGGGCAGAAAAATGCTTTAAGAACAGAAAAGGAGAGTACTTGTGTAAATCATTAATAAATCTGTTTACTATTTTTATTTGCATTGGATATCAAATTAAATATTGCATTAAGCAAATTAAATATTAATGTTGCATTAAATATATATTACATTTTAAAAATTAAGTACCAGACACTCTTCCTTGGAGCTGGATTATGAAGGCGTTAGCGCAATCATCCCAGCATGTGCTAACTGTGTGGAGTTGTTTTCTGTGTCGCTGATTATTTATTAGAGCCCGCAGGGATCAGAGACAAGGTCAGAGAGTCAGGGGACCTGTGGCTGGGTGGTGTGGCCAGGAAGGCAGCACAGCCCAGTGGGAGTTGACATCCGGTGGCCGGGGAGAGGGGAAAGGGCAGGTGGGAGGACATCTGATTTATTGTGCATTTATTATTTGCCAGACATTGTCCTATGAAGTTTACAGGGATTACCTCATTTAGTTGTCCTTAGAGACAAATGAGGCAGGTGTAATTATCATTCTGCCTCCTGTAGGTGAAAATGGAGTCTCAAAGGCTAGGAGATGTGTGCAAGGCCTCACGGCCTTCGTGGGGCCACCCAGGCACAGGACTCACGTTCTTGCCTGCGACCCCCTCCCGCTCCCGAAGGGGGTGCTTTCAGGTTGCTATGGTACAAAAAGGCCTGTGGGCTTTAAGGACTTTTAAACTTTGGCCGTCTTTATTTCAAGCAACAGGGGAGTGGGATAGAATTTAGACCTATTCATCCATCCATCCATCCATCCATCCATCCTTTTATTGTTCCTTCCATCCATCCATACGTGCAGATATCCTTCCTTCCTTCCCTCCCTCCCTCCCTCCCTTCCTTCCTTCCTTCCTTCCTTCCTTCCTTCCTTCCTTCCTTCCTTCCTTCCTTCCTTCCTTCCTTCCTTCCTTCCTTCCTTCCTCCCACACATCCATATTGCTGGTT